>JBCEWB010441117.1:0-20008 GCA_039654565.1 Peronia peronii | reverse complement strand
TGGACATATCCACTTTTTGATACCATTTTTATACACAGAAAAGGCAGGGCTTTTAAGAGAAAACAAAAACCTAAAATTGCATTTTTTGAGCAAAATCCAAATTTCAGGACCCACCCCCCTTAATAAAGATTACCTATATTTTGACTTTTCGGAACATTTTCAGACTCATGGTTGGTATGAAATGAAATGTATTTAAAAAAATCAAAACTTTTCTTATTGCTTTTTGTTTTATTTTGTTTTTTTCAATCAGCAAATTTGGGCCTTCGTTTTTTCAGAAGCCATCGCACAGCACTGTGCTTTCATTTTCGTTTCTCAATGTATTGCCTGGGTCACTCAAAGTGACTTCCCCGTATCAGCCATAACTCAAAAAGTATAACCCGGATCTCTGTGAAACTTTTGCACAAAATAAGACAAATGGCTGTACTGTCGCCAGCAACAGTTCCGCCAGCTCTCGGCGGATTAGGGACAGAGAAAACAAAAACCTAAGACAGTCCGCCAAGGGGTGGCGGATCCATCCACACAAGGAAGCAACCAGCCGGCCAAATGTTGACGGATCCATAGTGAGTGACTTACATGAATGAAAGGATCTGTGCTGATAAATTTTAAATAAGCCTGCTTAAGACCATGTTTAATATAGCATATATTCACCCGATACTATCACAGTCAAATATAGTATTTGTTTTAGTTTTTTTTTTGCTATATTTATATGATTTTCTTTTAATCTCTCAGGCCTTCAGCCGAAATCCAGAGAATGTCGGCTATTGCGTGGCTCACTTGTTTACTCACCAGTCCTTCAGTGGCAATGTGCTAGGCATGGCTTACATTGCTCCTCCTAGAAGTGGTGGTCTGGGTGGCATCTGCTCACCAGGTGAGTCCCAGAGAGAATATCTAAGAGCTTGTCTTTAACCAACTCAATCCGTAGGCAAATAAAAATTGCAATGACTAAGCCATTTTCTGATTCTGAAGAAAACTTGAAGTGTTTTTGTTTCTGCTTTATGTCATGGACATTTACGATCACAATAAATCCTTTAAAATGACAGTGACAGTTATTTGTTTGTTTGACAGTTATTTGTTTGTTTGGGGTCAGGACTTAAAGTTGCTCATCTCTGTGACTGACTCTTTAAGCTTCTCAGCCTGAAGTAGTAGCAGTATATGTCCTAGCATTGACTCCTGTCATGCAGATTTTACAGCATTGCCCTTCCTCTATACCTCATGTTTGTTCCATGAATTATATCATGTGAAAACAGCAAATATTAAATCATATTGATCTGCTGATGCCATGAAAATTGGAAATTGAAGCTTTATCGCACTTTACTAGTGTCTTTTTTAATATTTCTATATCTTAAAAAAAACAAGATGTAGAGCAGAATAACCACTGGTAAATTCATTATTTTCTCTTCACCTACCATAACTGTAGATCATGAATTTACATTGCTGGTTATCATTTTGGGGAATTTTCTATTAGGGAACAAGTAACTAAGATTAAATAGATTTTTTTTTTTTCAAGTTTCTTTTTTTTTTCACCTTTGCCTGTGGTGCATGACTTAGAGGGTTAGATATTCGATAGCTGTGAATTAACAAATTATCAGTGTCTCATTGTCTGTTTTGACACTGTTTGTGTCTCTTCAACCCCCTGTTCTGCCTGCTCTGTGTGACTCCAGCCACTGGAAGCGGGGAGAGTGCATCAAGTCCCAATACTGGCTTCAGCAGCACGAAGAATACAGATGGAAACATGATCTTGATGCAGATGGCTGATCTGGTCACCGCTCATGGTTAGAACATTGAAATTTCTTCACTTTTTTAAATCTGTACTGTGATTTTAATTTGGTCTCATGGCAGTTTCAGGTGGGATACTTAGTTGGTTCGGGCCCTGAGTATCAGTTTACAGTTTTTATCAGCGGCCCATGGTCCACCGTCCCCTTAATGGGTTTTTGTCGTGGCTGAATGCACACAGACTGGACATTTTAGCCGCATGCTGATATTTTCAAGATTTGTCTTAAATTTAAACAGCTATAACTCATCACTTAATTATCGCACAACAGAGGTTGACAAAAGCAGAGCATGTTCAGTATTTTCTCTTTACTCCAATATTAAATTCATGTTAAGTGCTTATTTATAAAGTAGCATCATTGTGCATACAAGAAATGTCATAAAAAACACAGGTTTTAATCTTCAAAAAAAATACTGAAAGTTTTTCAAAGCAGACATAAATAAAAGAAAAGTACACCCATAAAGAACACTCTCCCCTTTCATGATGTATATAAACTTCATTCAGTTGCAATATAAGAATTTTGAGTTATGAGCTCACCTGTACACCCAATCTCAACAAACTGGTGCACAGAAAGCAACAGAACTCTGTCAAACAATAAAAACAACACATTTTTACTATTTACTGTATAATTGAAATGTACTGTGGCTGGTAAATGATTTATTTCTCGATATCCGCACTGTGTAAATCATTAGCTTGCTTGCGAGTCCTCATTGTCACTCAATTTCTTCTTCCTGATTAGTGACAATGCTATTATTCATAGTACATCTTTTTTTGCAGACAGCATTTGTGAGATTTAAATATTATATAATATAAATTAATGAAAACATACTCAGATGAGACTACATGACCCATCACAAGAGCTCATTTTCACAGCAAGATCTAAGTGAAACAAACAAAGGAACAAAATCTAGTCTAGCATTATTTGTCTTTTCTTGACTGGAGCCTCCTGTATAAAAATGTCTGGACAACCTTGTAAGAGGTGTTTTTTCAAAATGCTGAGAAGGTAGTCTGTTTTACATTTGATGTCTTGTGTTTGTTGTTCTAGTTTATCCATAGTTTGTGACGTTGTTCTCTGCCCTGTTCGCTAAAGAGTCCTTAGCCAAATCCACACAGTTTTACCCATGGCACACAATGATCTTCCAAAAAGTGCATTTTTGGAAAAACCTTTTTCTTAAAAGCTTTTCTTTAGAATCTGCATTATGTTTGTACTGAATTTTCAATTGCCTTGTGAGAATCGGGATCTATTCTACTGTGCGATATAAGTGAGTGAGTGGACGGTGAGTATAGTCCATTGAGCTAAATGTTGATTGTGCTGTGTGGAAGGGATGCAGATGTAGACATTTTCGTAAGATTCTACCTCTGCTTGAGCTCTTCTGTTCGCCCATCAATGTTTTTGCCACCTTTCCTTGAAGAAGTATAAACACACATACTGAGCACTCATCCGACACAACGCATCAATATTCTTGTTATAATCTGTACAGATGGGGCTTTCCCTTTCTCCTCAATCTGTCTCACCATATTCAAAGTTATTCTTTTTTTTTAAAATTGCACATTTGAAAACAGCAATTTTGACACATGTGTCCACCATAATGAATGGTATTCTTCGAAACATCTATGTTGAAATACAAAAAAATATCCAACACATAATTCTTGCATAAGAATCGTTTTGTTGATGATTCTCAATATACACTCTGCGGAGCTTCTCACAGCACATGCCATGTGTTCTGACAAAGAATGATGCCTTTCTTCCACGATGGTAAACTCTGGAAATGAATAATATGCAAGTAAATCAGTCTTAATTCTCATTTTGTACGGGGGAGGAGGTGTTAATTATCCAGAGAAAAAGCTATATAGATCTCGCAACTTCATGTTCAAGGCAATGAATGCTAAAAATAAAGAGTAATTTCATAAAATGGTTCAGATATATCAGCATACAACAAAATCCGTACATGGCAACTGAATGAAATTTACTCTATTGAAAGCAGCATCCATTTATGAACATTATTACACTTACAGAGAAGCTCCACCTGCTTGGAGTGATTTTTTTTTATGGCACTTTTAAAAAGATCATGGATAGCCTTCAAACAAAATAAAATTAACAGCAGAAAACAGCAGAAAAGATCATTCACCTTGCATATAATTCCAAAATTTTTAGATGACAGGAAAGCCAAACAATTTCTCTCTGGAGACACAGCTGTCTGGAGACAGAGCATCTCTAACTAATCAAAGCTTTTATAGTGAAATGAAATTGCAACGACCAGCTTAAAATCTAATCCTTGTCACGATGCGTAGGCACAGCTTAATGCATGGCTGAACCCACCTGCCCAGGCAAGAGGGTGGGTATCAAATATCTGAGAGCAATAAAAGTGATGGTCAGTCACGGGTCATTCACCCAAACTAAATATCCCAGTTTGAAGAGCAGGGAAACAGCCGTGGTCTCAATGATGACAAGACCTGGTAAAATGAGTAGCACTGAAGACAATGCTGCAGTATATTACTTTTGGATTTAGGGAGTTCTGTAGTTTAACATTATATTGCATATTTTTTTCTCTCATATCTTGGTCCATATAAAACCCGAAACCTATTCTGCCAATCTGTGCTTATCCTATTCTGACCAAGCTTTCTCTCATAGTTCTTTTCTGACTAATCCTATCACCTCTCTAATTTTTTTTTTTTTTCCATTTCACAGATTGATAAATGTAAGATAAGCAATTTCAGAAAGAAATAATGCAGTTTTTAAAATGCATTAGTAATTTAAATTAACCCTTTGAACCCAGTGCCTGAACAACATCTGTCCCTGGCCTTATGGGCTGAGAACGCAGATTTCTCGTTTCATGTTGAATATGTTTTGTAAACACAAGCCTCAAACGCAATCATGGGTGCAGAGATTTGTATTAACCATAGTCCTAAATATCCTTGCCTCAATGCGACCTATTCGATCTATTTTTAATTGTAAAGGACACGTAGGACTGGAGTAAGTGTGTCAGCCCGCTCTACCGGGCTGTAGGGTTCAATAGGTTAAGTGACTTTTGAGGCAAACCATACCTGCTTTGGTTAACATTTTTGTCAAAATTATTCTGACTTATCTATTCCACCTAATTTATATAACAGGAGTTGCCTTTTTTTTTTTTCTCATTTCTAATGCCTATATTTTTTATATCTTTTTCTCATCCACATTTCTGCCCTCATCCATGCTGTGAAATGGTTTCTTCATAATCGTTCAGAACTTGGTAAGTGTGTGGAACCTGCAAATTCAGTCATAAAGCAATGAGATAGTATCAAAACACACCCTCAGCTGCATTTCTAGAACAAAACATTTGAGTGCCAGCAGATAGCCCTTGCTTACTGAACAGACAAAATGTTCCCACTTCAAAGCCATGAGACTGTTCTTCCAGATCATAGAGTTATTGTCCAGAAATGGCAAAATGCTAAAATGTTTATGCTTGTCATTTTGAAGCAGTATTCTCAACAGTTATCTTCCAGTTTCAGAAACTAAATACATCTTTTTTAGGGAGAAAGAGGTGGAGGGGGGGGGGGGGATATTCACAAAATGCTTTTTACAAGCAACCCTGATGAAAATGTCACAGTGAATAATAGTGAATGGGGCATGGTACCAATCATTAAGTGATCATACTAATTTAGTTTTGTTGTTATTTTTTATTTTTTGTCAGTCTTTGATGAAATTAGTGTACTGAGAGCAAGTTGGTCTAGCTGAACATTTATTTTCAAATATTCTTTTCCTGCAGGTCATAACTGGGGTGCTGAGCACGACCCAGAAAGGTGCACGTCCTCCAGTATATTTGGCAGTGGCAACTATCTCATGTACCAGTATTCTGTCAGTGGCCTTGACTCCAACAACTATGTAAGTTAACTTACCTGAAATACAGCAGAGATAATGTAAATCTGTAGGAGTGTCACTTGTAGGAAAAGTTCCAGAGACGTAATCTAACCTCTTCAAATGTGTCATACATAATTTGAGTTCATTGAAATATGTGAGGGAATATGTCACGTTCTATCAGTAAATGTTTTATCAAGTGAGTTATTGTATATATAATATGTAATTTTCGTTCCATTGAAATACAGCTGAATGTGCCACAGTGAAACTTAACACCAGATTGTTACCATTAGTTATGTATAACTCCTTTCCTAGAAATTATCAACTGTTCATCTCAAGATGTTTGTTACATGTCACAAGACAAGTGAAATAAGTTTAATGTCATAGGTTGTATGATAAAGTTATGATTATGAATGGAAAGAGCAACGAATGTGTTTTCGTATGTTGAAAAAAAAAATGGTTTAGCTGTGATCCTTTTGTGCTGAGAGATTCATGTTCACAACTACCTCCTGTGATCCCAAGATCAGTAAAATCTGATTTTCTCAACAAAGCATAATTTGATATTCAGGTCATTTGTGGTGCAAGGAACAAATCAAACTTTAATCTAGTGATAAACTTCTTCTTGTGTCACAAGCTGTTGTGAAAAGCCAAACATAAGATAAGATAAACTTTCTTTGTCTTCAAAAGGAAATTCCATTCACAGTTGATGAGACACTGTATAAAATAATATATGCAAGATACATTCACACTCACATGCAAACAAAAATATCATAAATAGCATCAGAACAAGACAGACTCAAGAAGCATTGCCCTAACTTGATAAGTGTATCACTAAAATTGCAGAAAATAATTTCTATAACACTCCGTTAGTTCCTACATGCCACAAAAGTCCATTTCATTTGGACTATTTGAAGTCAGCTGAAGTAAGTCTCTCCACATAATGTTACTCGGATAATAAAGCCTCCTGTTATAGAGCCTTGATGAACATTGAATGAGGATTTGCATCCCAGAATGCTGGATGAAAGGATTTATTCTGTCCCCATCTTGTGTGTTTCCTTCCTATCCCAGCGTTTCTCCCAGTGCAGCAAAGACCTGATTGGAACAGTACTTACTTACAAGGCTGGAACTTGCTTTGATGGTGAGTTGGACATAATATCAGTCATCAAAACAGAATAATGACTTTTCTCATGTCCAGTGGAAATGTGCAAAGTGGGGTAGGGGAGTGCAGGATCAGAGGGAGTGGGAAGAGAGGAGGAGATTGCATACATAATACAGTGTTCATTTAGTATATTATGAGACTGTAACAGGTCATTTCACATGTCATGAACAAGAGTATAGATTACTGATGATGCCCCGTTTCTTACTCACAGGTGGAAAAGGAAAATGACTGTGTATGATTTTGAACTTACATGGCACAAGATACAAAATTTGAACCTCCTGTCAGTAAGAAAAAAAGAAAATATCAATTTAGAAAGAAGTACTGTTTGCAATATGTGTGATCAAGAGACAAACACTCACTACCTTTTGCCGCAGTCTCATTTATTTATTGTGTTTTACTGGTAGAAGTGACATCGACAATGATAAACAGATTTACAGATGATATAAAGTGACACGTAAACTTATAGAATCTCCGACTTTTGATGATAACATATAGTTGTGAAGGGTTTCTGACATTACACAATAACATGTAGACTTACAGTATCTCTGAAAGATCTTTTTAAAGGGGGGAGCGCGTTCTGAAATATTATTATGGATTTTGCTAAAAAAATATGATTTTCTGCTTTTGTTTTCTCTTAGAAGCTCTGCCTTTTCTGAGTATAAAAATGGTATAAAAAAGTCGGTAAGTCTACTCTGATGTGTTCGACCCATGGTCTAGCCTAGCTTCTGTCAGCCAGGATTTGTCTCCACCTGGCTGCTACATGCAGTGGTAGATCATCAGTATATGAGAATATATAGGCAAAGAGTGCCTAAAACATTTGATTGTGACCTGTTCTAGTAATACCATGATCCTCATGGACAATGGATGACCACTATCAGGCAAAAAAAACTGCTGATCATGTAGATTATCAGTGTAAGCATTCTAACATGAATTTCCATGTCCTATAAATAGTGAAATTTGGCATTCTTTCTACTACTTCAGGACTCAGTTGTGGACTATATGTCATAGTAAAGGTCAAAACACTATTGGTTTGGACAAAAAAAGATATGGGGGGCACATTGAGGCTCTCAAGGACCCAGAAGTGACTCTGTGATGGGTAGGAAGCAAAATTCGAGAAAAGAAATGTCCAGAAAGCCAAAAACGGCAACAAGAGACACCAAAGTCATGGAGAGAGGGCCAGTATGTGGAAAAGGGCTGTTCCGAGGCTGAAAGCCAAACAAAAACTCTTCATGTCAATTTTTCGCTGAAAAGAAACTTCAAATGTGTTTTTCTCAAAACCCAGTTTTTTGACACTATTTTGCTATCTACTTTTTTGTTTCGAAACCGATTCTAGCCAAATTTGTGTTTATGACACTATTTTGCTATCTACTTTTTTGTTTCGAAACTGATTCTAGCCAAATTTGTTATATTTCATTTTCACAAGATAAAAAAACGCACTAATGCATGTTCCATTTGGTTGGTAAGTTCTAGAGGAAAATAGGTTTTTAGTATGAAGAAATGAGGAAATATGAATTTTTGTTACATGGCATTTTCAAAAATTTCTAGAACATTTTTTATTGCATGGGAAGGGCTGAAAATACATAAATTTTTAGATGTTCACCAAATTTTATCAAGTTCTGTTGAAATTTGGCGGAGGAGATAGATTTTGAAGTGAGTCAATTTAGGGATGCTATAATACAAGATGGCGGCGTTGTCATGGCAACCATATGTAACAGTTGATTTTTTTCACTGTTTTCCTTTAATTTGAACATGCTGAATTTGATGGAAAAGGTTAAAATAGTCTGTCTTTAATAATAAAAAAAAATGACCTCCATCTTGCACAAGGTGGACTTCTGTTCCTAAATTTGAAACCACAGGTATAGACATGTTATGAGACAATTTACGCATATGTTTTTTTTGTAAACTTCTCTTTATAGTCTTTAATCATCCAATTTATACACATCCTTTGATATACCGTTTAATCTGAAATGTCTTCAACATCTCAGGCACAATATAATTGTAATTGTGATGATGTGCCATTAAATCCCAACACAAACCAAACCACATCAGACATGCAGACTTGCGGGTCTGTGACACTATAAAATACCATACAGATTTGTAAGATCTGTGACATTACAGGATAAAATTTAGACTTACAGGATCTATAATGTTACACAATGCCATGAAGACTTCTACGTTTTGTGACTTGCAGCAAGAATACATTGAGACAATTAGTTGATTTGCTGTGCTGCAGAATATCTGGCATGAGCAAAACAGTTAGAAGTGGGGGGGGTCCTGGAAGTCATTTTTGAAATCGCAGGGGGGGGATGATTTTAGCCATTACCATCGAATTTGGCATGGTCAAATTAGAGGAAAACAATAAAAAAAAAATTTGAAATCACTCATGATTGCCATGACAACTGTCGCAGTCTTGGATTTTACTAATCAATATTGCGCAGCTTTACTATAAATAGGCTTCTACATTTTTCAACAGATTTGCTTGAAACTTTGCATACATATTTTTCAATTCAATATCTAAAAATGATCTGAGGGGATTTTTGATAACTGGCTTAGTTTTTTTTTTCATCAATTTTAAAATCAGTATGTAAAAAAATCGTGGATTTTGCGAAAATTTGACCCGAAAATCTCAAATTTCCCAAAAATTTAAAATGTTATCAAAAATCCCTTCTGATCATTGTTTTGTATTGTTTTGTTCTCTGTTCATGTTAAGTTTCATGGTAATTGCTCCATAAATAAAAAAGTAGATGGCATATTTGTGCAAAAAAATGAATTTTGAGAAAAATGCATTTAGAGGTTTTTTTTTGCTAAAAAACAGCCTTAAAGAGCTTTTGATTGGACTTTAAACCCCAAAACATGTTTGTTTCACCTACTAAACCTCTTCTCATGATTTCCATGCCTTCTTTTGCCTTCTCCTATGCCCCTACTCCCATTTATCCTCCATTTTCACTTCCCTACCCCAATCAGCAGAAGGGCTTCCGTTGAGTCATTTTAGGGTCCAGAGGGCTATATATGGCTGCCATGTCTTCCTCTGTCAAAACCATGAGCGCTTTTACTCTTCCTGTGACAGATAATCCACTATTGCATTCTTAAACAGCAGAAACATGGCATATTTCACCCTCATTAGACCATGGGAAGTCTATTTCAGAGGCCCAGATGAACGTTTTCACTGATATTCAGTGTGGTCAGTGCCTCAGATGGTCAGTCAGTGTCCACCCCTGGCACTGGGGCTCCCAATATTGGTGAAGGAGATCATAATCAAGTCTTCTATATGTAATTTGCCCATAGTCAATGAAATAGTGATGATCTATCAATGAATATAGAGCCCCAAATGAGCAAGAGCTTGGAAGCTTAACCACCCTCCCCACACCTTAGAATGGACATATCAACTTTTTAAAACCATTTCTATATTCAGCAGAGACTGAACCTTTGAAAGAAAACAAAAACCCTAAATCGAATATTTTGAGCAAGAACCCAATTTCAGTTCCCGCCCCCCTCTTAATAAAAGTGAATTGTATGGTCTTCATTTATCCCACTCATATTATTATGTGCCTTTCACATAGATTTAAACTCACAACTTTTCCCAATTTTTTTTTTTATATAGCCCCTACCTATGTAGAAGATGTGCCATGCGGGAATGGAGTGGTGGATGGTGATGAACAATGCGATGCTGGGCCGGTTATGGGCCGATTCAATTTGGACAAGTGCTGTGACAACTTTTGTACATTTGTGGGTGGTGCTACATGCAGGTGAGATCACAGAATGACATATACGTCATTTATGTATGTCATTTGTCATTGTCAAACCTCCATGTAACTGTGGTTCATCATTATCATTCCCTTGATAAATAATCGTTGGGATGTCATCATGCAGGGATCAGCAGTCAAGGATCCCTATTGCTCTCAGTGTTCTGTTGTTTATAGCAGTTTGATGACAGTCTGACTGGTCTATTCTATGCCACTGTCAAGACAGGTGTTGTGTGGTACATCCTTAGGCTGTAAGTCATAGCAGTTGACACAACTCAGCCATGTTCAGTTGCGGTGCTTCACAACACGGCGGTTCAGTCCTTAAGGTACATCCTGGGCAAATTGAGTTACTGATACAGTGTGACAGGGTGATCTCTCAGTTATCCTTTGACACCAGTTTCATTGCTCAGTGATGTTATTTAATGGAGTTATGAACATTTTAAGTCATTGGATGCCTTGTCGAAAGAAATCAAAGTTCTGAGAAATTCACATTCAAAGTTTTGCATTATACCTCCTTAGCAACAGACTCTTCATTTTTAAGATAGGCTAATGAAATTTTGTATGTATATTTCTTATCCTTTGGACTACAATACATGTTATTTTCACAAAAAGTGATCAAACAGTCACAATGCCTTAACCTGCTTGCACTTTTATCAAAAACACACTTCTTGCATAGTCATCAGAAAAAAGAAAAAGCTAAATCCTTATGTATACAAATTTGCTTTTTATTATTAAAAACAATCCACATAAAATGAATGCACAAGTTATAGCTATGCATGGTAATTCAATTAGAAGAGACATTTGTATCCATATGAAAAGAAAACTGTACAGAAATAATTATTGTATGCAAGGGTTCAGCTGGACATGATGCATATATTATCTGCTTCACTGTCACTACCATAGTGCTACTTTCTTCTAGACCTACACAGGAAAAGGGCCCATCCCAAGCAAGCTCCTTGGCCGGTCCCTTCTGTTCCGACTGCAAAGGTCGACAGCTCTTCTCCTTCTGCCACTACCTTGATGCATTGTCAAAAAAAAAATGATCTTCTAGCAGCTGCCTGATCTTGGTCTAAACTGCAGCATCTGCTGAATTTGATTCCTTTGCAAGTTGAGCGCACGAACAATTTCAATCTCCCTGCTCACCATTGTGTTACAGTGTATGAGTCACTGGCGGGTCATGTGACATCTTTTAGCCAATGAACACACAGCAACAGGGCAATGTTCCGGCAATGCTATTTGTTTACATAAACCCTAGACCTATTTTGGGATAAATTACTCCTGTTAGTATGCTGGTGGCCAATGAAATGTCAGGTTTTAAGTCACATGGGAGATTCTCCTATGCCTAGACCAAGTTTTGCCATTCTTTTTTTTTTCGGTAGAGATTAACGATCGTTGGTTAAAAAATACAGTTTTTCGAGACTCTTGAAAGCTTGTAAATCCAGCCCCTCGTCGCAAAAAATGATCTTTAATTAATTTTTTAGTTTTGTTTCATGTTTTGATATGTTTAAATGATGCAGTGATGGTCAAAGAATAGGCTGGTGCAACAATCCAAAATTTGATGTTTGACCCCCCTTGGCCTTTTTGCCCTGATTGTGGGAAACCATCCTTGTACCTTCCGGACCGAGTCACATATTTGTTCTTCCTTGTTGATTTGCTAGCTGGCATATTTGATGGTCTTCTTTTCTACTTATCAACACCCAATTTTATGGAGAGTAATGGAAAAAAATCTGTCACAAATTTAGACCTGAATCTGTGCTGAAATGACGATGATTTTTCTTTCCAATACTTGCCTGAAAAGGGATTATAAAATTGTTTAGTGTGCAATAAATTTGTCTTTGAAATGAATATCTGATTCTGGCACTTAGCTGATATCATTGATATTGAATACCCAGGAGCTTCATGTAGCACGTGTATTCAGATGTTTGGAGCCTTCTTTGAATCTCCATACACAGCACGGTCCAGCTTTCATAACATTTTGTACAATAATGAAACTATTCACAGAGAGACACAGCGGTACAGTTGATGCACCATGCCTTTATATAGATAAAATAGTTTCCTGTCTGTAAACTTGCATCATGTAAAGGCATGATAAAAGAAGGCTTCCAAGGGATAATTAATTCAAGAACTGCGAACCACATATTTATACGACAGGTAAAGCGAATCCCTGCATGCGACGCCTGTGTTTATTCGTGGAGGCTCCTCGTTGTGCTGTGGTATTTCTCACCATGTCACTTAAACTTGGGGTTTATCAGCCTCAGTTTTGTCAAATTATCGCCACAATAAGTATGCACAGCTCAACAGACATTCCTTCACAAGGTAAAGGAAACTTTACCTAACAGAACAGTGAGAAATTCCATGGCAAAAGATGAAATCCCCTTGAAAAGAAGAGAAGAACAGAAATCAAAGGCCACATGGCCCACTCAGGTCCTCTCAAGTAGTCCTAAACTACAATCAAAAGAAACCATATTATGAAAGTATCAAATACATGCAGTCTCTTTGTTTATACCATACTGAATAACAACGCATACTCTCCTGACCACTTGACCCACTCAACAAGTTTCGCATTGACCAGCGAATCAGGTTACAAGTGAGCTATAATTGCTATGGATGAAAGTTAAATTAACCTATGTATCTATTAGTTTATATTTTAGATAGCTCTTTTGTGCTGTCACTCCATGCCATCATTAGATCACTTATATATATTTTTTTGTAATCACTACTGCCCCGTCAACGGCAGCCGGTCTGATCTGATAAGAATAATCTAAGTTCACGTGGTGACAGGGATGATAGCTTGCAGTTTACACTGAGATTCTATAACATAAATGTAAATACACCCCTATGTGAAGTGGTTTCGTCCAAGCAGTTGCATCAGGTTATGAGCAAATCTGTAATGGGAATGGGATGTGGGGTGATCAAATTGGCACCCATATGAAAATGACATGTCTTTGTAAATACAATCACTTCTCCTACCACTGGCTCATTGCAAATATTATTACACGTGGGGAAAGGGTGGAGTTAGGGGAGGGATTAAAGGGTCAGCAAAGTGGTCATTTTAGGCCTGCATTGTGTCACTCCAAAGCCAAAGCGGAGTTCTATAGTCAGAACAAACACCCTGAGGCTAAGTACTAGCGCCGAGATCCAGATTGACAAGCCTGGCAAGGCACGCCGCAAGGCATTGTAGCCCTTAGGCTGGGTCGCAGTTCTAGAGTTAAGACAAAAATATATCTTGGCCTAATTTCAGACTTAGGTTTGCGACTGTTACCATGACTGCAGTATTCACATAACATTTCCTTTAAGTTTAATCTTTAATTCACTTTGTCTGATGATACATATATAAGATTATTTTAATCTATTTGTCTCGCTGTGTCACTTTAGCCTCTTTGCTGCTAGAAGTTTTTTACTTTTTTTTGTGTGTGTTTTTTTTTTTAATTAAAAAATCACCGAATTTGCTTGTTGCCGAAAGTCATTGGAATAATTTTGTTAGCTACATATCATGTCTAGGTTTGAACTAAAGTTGTGGGGATCAGGATAAAATATTTGATGTGATTGTCCAAAGTTTTATTCATTTAAGTCGTTGTAGTGAAAGAGTCAATTTGTTCTCTAATGCATCTGATGCCAGAGTTATGCAAACATTTTTGTATTTATTTTAACCCTGTCTTATGTTGACATTTGACCTCAGCCCTGTGAACAGCCAGTGTTGCTTCGACTGTCAGGTGGCCACGGTGGGCACCGTGTGTCGTGCCAACAACACCGTCGACTGCTACAAGTCAGCAGTGTGTGAATATCCTTTAACTCTTCGAGGAGAAACTATTTTGACACTCTATAACCATTAGCATTTCCAAAGGTAGACAGAGTTATTATTTTCATGTCAAGTCATTTTTAATTAATTGCCTTCCCCTGTCCAACTGATTTTTGAGGACTTGAGATTTTCTGTGGTAGCACTGTAAAATACTGTATAAAATTTTACTCATTCATGGACAACCAGGGAATACAGGGAGAATGGAGAAAACTGCTTGTGGTACAAAACGAGGTAATGTTTCTTCTGTATGATCTTCTGACTGACAAATGAAAAATGTTCAAAATATTCATTTGTAGTAATACTATTATAATTGTAGCCTGTGCGGTTATATTAGTCATCATCAAGGATGATTGTTTTTGACCAACCCTATTTCTTTCCTTTGCCAGACACAGAGGGCGTTGAACAAGCAGTAATAAAAAAAAAAAAAGATCATCTTTCTTCCTGTCGTATGAAAATGAAAAACTGATAACAAAAAGAAAAAAAAAATGAGAAATTTTATTATGATTAGAAGAAAATATTTTCTGTACACTATAAACTTTTCAGAACTTTTGTTGATGTATGTTTCAAGCGAATGCAAAAGTGTTTTTTTTGGTCTCTTTTCTGAGCTTGTTCAGCATCCCTTGTATCTGGCGAAGGGCAGTAATAGGGCTGGTAAAAAAATCATTCCTGTTCACAAATACTTAAGATTTCCATGCATGTTTTACCATAACTGTGGATCAATTAGGCATCTATGTATGAAAAAGGGGGGAGAAAGATGTGGCATTGAATACAACATACGGCAACAAAGCTGGAAAGAAACATCATCAGTTATTGAGTCAGCCCTAGATCTCCCACAAGACAAGATTACATGTTGAGGTGTGAAGGAGCCTTTCTGTTTGAATGGTAAAATGTTTTCATATACTTTGCTGTTGGAAAGCTTCTCTAAATGTTTTGGTATACTTTTAGATGGTATTATATGACAAACATTTTTGTATTATTAGTCTTATGGATCACAATATCAGGCTTCAAGGCCTTCCAGAGTCATTTCCCTTAACCAGCTCACTGGAACCAGCTTTGACTGCCCAAGCCTTGAATTCAAGAATGATGGTGACCCGTGCTTGGACTTGTAAGTCACAGAATTTTGTATGGGTTACTGCATATGTCCTGATGAATATAGATTGAGAGAAAGTGTGTAAATGTGTGAAAGAGACTGTTGGTTTCTATGTGTGTATAAGAAAGAGAGAGAGCAGGCAAGTGTCACTGATGATAACAGAGTATCAGTAGAATTTTCATTCAGTCCCTGGGAGAATGGACAGAGAATATTATAGAATCCCGTCAAGAGATTTAGCTGTTTCATTTAACTCTTTGATGAGTTTGTCATTGGCCTAGTGGCTGATCCATTGGGCTTGGAATAAAATATTACGGGATTAAATCCTGACAGGTTCCAACATTTTGTCATTGGGAAGGACAATTTACACACATTTCCTGACTTCATCCAGGTTAGAATGGTACCCACTCATAGACAGAGAATATTATTGTTAGACGGATAAGAATTTGAACGCCCAACAGACAGCTGCCTTGTAAAGTTCCCAGGAAGCTGAGAATGAGCGTGAATGTCTCTTTTTAATCTGTCGGGGGTAATAATAAATTGTAAAGCTCTTAGAGCTTCCATTGTACCAGAATAGGCACTATGTCAATACTCTCTATTATTTTTATATTATTACTTATATTATTTTTCAGAGGAGAGTGTCGGAGTGGAGTCTGTGTAGCATTCTGCGAATCGAAAAATATGATATCCTGTGCCTGTCAAAATTGTAAGTAAAATTTTCAATTCCTACTGTGGACCTTGTTGATCAAATGTTGTTTCTTTATTTACACAGCTGATCCTCTAACTTACTTATTGTAAGAGGAATGAAGGGAGGGAGAGGGAAGGAAGGTATAGCAGTGCCTATAGACTGTTTTTTCCAAATGTTTTTAGTTTTAAGTTAATTTTTATCAGTTTGTCATGACTGTTGTTTTGCTCCGGTCAATGCGCTTATTCAGTTGTATGTTCAGACCTTCATTTGAATTGAGTAACAGTAGCTGAAATGGACAGAAAATCTACCACCCAGCATACTGTACAAAATGTCTTTGTTTCAGGAATAAAATTGATATTTACATTAAATGAAAGGGTGAAGACAGTGCCTCTCTAGGAAGATTATAATCTTTTGATGCATGGTAATCCTATCAGCTGCTCTTGGCTTTACTGAGTATAAGGTCATGCCCTAGATCTCCATGTAGCTTCAGAAACTGGATCACAGAGAATGTGCATGTCTAGGAGGCACTTGTATCAAAACTTTACATAATTCAGCCTACTTTACCTTTATTTGAAATATTTCAACGAGAAGTGGATGTTTGCTGCTTGTAAAAACAAATAGAGAACATTACAGACATTCATTTCTGCCATCAGTGATACACTTCTCAAGGTGTGACAATGTTTCTTGAGTCTGCTTTGTTCTGATGTTGTGCATGATTTATTTGTCAGTAGGCATTTAAGTATGAATGTATCATGTATGATTATATATTGTGTCTCATCAACTGTAAAGGAAATTTCCTAGGAGAGCTACCTGTATGGCAGCAAGTGGCATGCAATTTGCCCTCGAATGATGATGACAGTTTCCTTATACATCAGTCCTATAATGGTGATATTTCCTATTGATTTTTGTGATATCTCCAACCCTGAAATTTCAGAACAAATTATGAGCATGTGGTTTATTTTTGGCAACATTATATTTATGTTCAAGACATAACAGTTAAGACCCAATGGCAGCAAGAGACATAAGCCTTGTTACATTAGTGTATATCATTAGTGAAGTAATTCAGATTCACAGTATAATCAGTGAGTTGTTTTTATGTTTCTCCCAGTGGCTGACTCATGCCAGAGATGCTGCCGAGCGACCAACACCTCAGAGTGTGTTCCCTATGACAACAACCACCCTCTGCCAGATGGACGGCCATGTGTGGGAGGATATTGTGAGGGGGTATGTTATACTCTAAGTTTGTGGGATTGTGAAAATTCATTTCAGCTGACCTTTCTTAACCATTTCACTGCTATCCATGGTACAAAATGCGTTCACAAATTGGTCTCTCATATGCAGGAAAATGGCACATGATACATCCAGCTCACCATCAACTCCCATTCTCATAAGTTTGATCTAGTCCATTGATCCAACCATTGACCAGAGTTGAAACAAGTACATAGAATCTTTTAATACACACTGAAAGTTGATGATTGGCAAATGAGATAGTGATAGGAACTAGAATCAGGCCCATAATCAATTTCTTCTTGTAACACTGAGTAATAGTTGATGCTTCTGATTGCTTGTGGGAAATTAGAGGATGGGTGTCATTTGGTTTGTTCTCTGCAAGTGGGATTGAATGCAGGTGGAGGGAAGCAATAGATGGAGTGAGCAAGACTGGCTGTATTGTCCATAGACAGGACTACCAAACTGGCCTGGCAGTGAGGTAGCTAATTAGTCCTCCACTGTCAGGAGTGCGTTATAGTCACTTTCCCTGACTTACTTCGGGTTAGACCTACCTTGAAATGTAGGCTGAATATCATGATGTCTGATTGTTACTGGTCCACAGTTTCTTTACTTGTTTGATGCTTAGAAAAGAATGCAAGGACAAATCATGGCATTGTGCAGGCCATCACCAGATACAATAGATCACAGTGTTCAGTCAGAAGTATATCAAGGAATTATGCAATAATCTGAGGTCATAGCTATAAGTGGTAGCTGCTCTGGATCTGCTCACTGTATTCTGTAGTAACAGTGAGGAATAATTAAGTGGTTAGTTAGTGTTAAGCTTACAATGACTGATTGGTATCTTTGGTTTTAGGGTAAAATAATGGGTGTTTATCTTGATCAGAATTACACTGACTTCGACAAAATGTTGTGAGTGTTTGACTCTTGATTACGCGTATCACAAATAAAACATTTTTTTGTAAATTGATATTTTTCATCCTCTTACTCACAGAGAGAAAAATATCTAAATATATTTTGAATTCATATGGCGCAAAATACGAATGAAATAAATTTCAAAAGCAAAAAGAAAATATCAGTTACTCAGGTGTTGCTTATGATGTATGTAATTGAGGGACAAAAAGTAAAGATTTCTTTTTTTGTCACCGCCTCATACATGGGGATGTGCAGGATATTGCATTTTCACATTTGATCATCATCCAGCCATACAAGAGAGTTAAGCAGTATTTGTATGTTATGACCTGCCATCCAGATGTGAAAGAAGTTTCTCTGTTTGACATGCAGGCTGTTTGTAAGGCCAGTTCAAGCTCAACAGTACAACGTTTGTTTGATATCCTGGAGAATCTGGATATTGATACAGTGGGTAAGTGTGGCAAACAGGTTATTGGTATCGTGTGTGAGTGTGCCAAATCGGATAATGATACAGTGAGTTTGTGTGGCAAATTGGAATTGGGGGGGGGGGGGGGGTGAGTGTGACAAAATGAATATTGAGTTTGTCAACTGGTGATTGAGGGGGTGAGTAAATTTGGCAAACTGTATACTTATGAGATGAGTAAATGTGGCAAGCTGGATATTGATGGGATAGGTTTGTCTAGCAAAATGGATATAGATAAGGTGAGTAAGTGTGACAAATTGGATATTTGTATTGTGTTTGAGTTTGGAAAACTGGATATTGATGCTGTGGGGGAATGTCACAAACTAGATTTTTGGGATCTAGGTAAGTGTAGTAAACTGGATATTGATATTGTAAGTAAGTGTGGCAAAGTGGATATTGATCAGGTAGGTATGTGTACAGCCTGGATATTGAGTCAGTGGGTATGTGTGCAAATCAGAAATTATTGAGGTGAGTAACTTTGGCAAACTGGATATTTATAGTGTGTGTATGTGTGTGTCAAACTGGATATTGATGAGATAAGCAAATATGACACACTGGATATTGATGAGGTGGGTCAGTGTGTAAACTGGATATTGATGAAGTAAGTAAATTTTGCAAACTGGATGTTAATGATGTGGGAAATTGTGGCAAACTGGATATTGATACAGGGAGATTGTCCAGAACTGTTGGGTGACTGACGTTGTGTGGTTCCTAAATTATGCTAGGCAGCCACAATGTGATCAACATTAGACTTCATTCAATGGGTCAATTTTAAATTTTTAGAATTTAGTAAGGTTTTTTTTTTCCTCATGGAAAAAAAAATATAATGCACCAGCTTTGCATTATGCAGTAATTGTTAGTAATGATAAGAATGTTTAGTTTATCTTAGAGTGTTAAGCATACCAAGAAACTTTTAAGTTCAAGTTTATAAGATTAAAATATGTCTTAGGGCTAGAGGGAATAGGAATTTAATGTTCTGTTTTCATTTTAATTCCCATCATATGAACAGTATAATTATGGCTATATGTAAAGTTTATTCTTTTTTTTTTTTCAGTGAAATTTTTCCGAGACAATCTGGTCGGCTGTGTCATTGTGTTTTCCCTCTTGTTATGGATTCCTATTTGCATCATCATATCCTGCTTGGTAAGTTGGCAAATAAAAGTGCATTTCTGACAACTATTTTGTTTTTTCTATTGATAATGAAAGTTCTCATTATGCTTCATGATGCACATACTGTACGTTACGTTTTCTATAATACGTCTTTCAACCTCCTAGTGGAGGTTATCTCGACGGGGTTTTGTTTAAAACAAACAACAAACAGAAA
>JBCEWB010441007.1:0-20009 GCA_039654565.1 Peronia peronii | reverse complement strand
TTTCTACCCACAAATTTCTCAGCAAAAATTGGCAACTTCTAAAAGCCGAGATAATCCTACTTTCTTTGGATTGAAAGTCTTAAGAAAAACAAACAACGTGCAAAACTCGGTCTCTCATGTGCGGGAAAATGTACGTGGTTGGCAACGGCCAGATCGCCATCAGCCAACCTTTGGACTACGCTTGATCCGATTTTCCGAGCACTCACTTCCATCCGCAGAATCGTTTTAAATGAAAGATGCCGCAAAACTGATGATAGGCAGAGGTGATGGTGACAGGGTTCGAAATCAGGCGTATAGTTTGCTTCTTCTACTTTATACATGTAAACATTGAATAGCAGTCGACACTACTGCTTGTTTGTGGAAAAGGACAGGGCGAGTGCCGGTTAGCTCGTGAACTGAGTGCGGGTGGGAGAGGATGCTATAATGTATCAGACTTGGTCTGCACAAGGAGCTTATACTATTTATAGGCCTACTGGAGTGCGGATTCATGACGCCGCCTTAACAAAACATAATATATCTAGTGTGTCAGTACAGGCGCCATGGCCATGGGGTTAGATTTAGTATTACTATACGTGAGTTTCGTTTAGTTTAGCTCGTGGTAACATAACAACAACGGCGTTAAGTCTTAACGTTAAATAGGGTTCTTGCCCCTATGGCCATGGCTCCACATTCGGTACGCGTGATGTCATCAGTCCACTTTCCAGTATAATAGTATAAGCTCCTTGGGTCTGCATGTGCGAGCCTGATCGGATCTTCACTACAGAAATACAAAATTGGCATAGCATTAGCAGCAAAGGTGAAGGGGTTGGTTAAGTTAAAAACAATGTTAATGTACATCAGGATATCTTTCTCCTTTGTGATGGTGATGGCTTTCTGGATTTGTATTAATTAAAAGAGAGCAAGTGTTGTTACGGCGTTTCTTTGCCTTTCAACCTTCAGGGGAATGGTTATCTCGTGAGAGCATGATAAAGAGAGACAATGGAACAACAGACAGAGGAAAAAAGGAGAAGGGACTGACGGACAGATGGGTAAATAGACAGAGAGACGGGACGGATAGACAGACAGACAAGCAAACAATTGAAAACGGAAATAAGAAAAATATAATTGGTTTCTTTTTTATCTTAGAGACAACATTGTGGCTGTTGTTTGTTTTTTTGTTTGTTTTCCAACAAATTATATCGTCCGTGATGTAGAACGTGAATGAGTGAGTGAGTGAATGAGTGAATGAGTGAGTGTGTGTGTGAGTGAATGAATGTGTGAATGAGTGTATGAGTGAGTGAATGAGTGAGTGAGTGAGTGTGTATGTGAGTGAGTGAGTGTGTGAGTGTTGAGTGAGTGAGTGTGTGAGTGAGTGAGTGATTGAGTAAGAGAGTGAGTGAGTGACTCAGTGAGTTAATGGGTGGGTGAATGAGTGAGTCAATGGATAGATAGATGGATGAATGTATGAATGAAGGCAACGTATTGAAATGAGTGATACATCTGAACAGAAGTGCATTGAGGAACTGATAACTATGTATCTCTTCATCTCACACTAAGGTTACATCAACCCTACAAATGTAATACATTTATGTAAAATGCCCAAATGTAATACAATGTCAGTATTTACAATGTCAGTACATGTAATTTTTAATATGCCAAATATACTGACTTGCTCAACTTTCCAATTAATTTAATAATTAATTTCGATTTTTCACTCCTCTTTTCGTTTTTATTTCATTTATCTCATTACTGTTATTGCTTGTTACGATTATTCTGTTATTATCATACTCATTTTTTAAATACCACTGTCATTATCATGTCACTACTGCTTCCCGCACTCACTCCTGAGTGATATTGTGAAGCTGATACAATATACGAGGGTTGTTATAAATCCATTGATATCAGTGAGAGGAAACTATGGCTGAGTTATTTTTCATTTAAATTGACTTAAAACCTAAGAAACCTGCACTTGTCTCATTAATTTTCCAGCTCTGTAAATGAGATGTGTGTTCCATTTCTGCATAGAAAGTTTCTGTGTTTATGAAAAAAAAAAGTGAAATTTCTGCTTTCTGGACATCATTTCTACCATCTGCAGTACGCTTATCAAGCTGTGACAATGTTCCTTGCGTCTGCCAATGCTATGAGTGACATTTTTTTTGCCTGTAATGTGAATGTATATGTACATATACATTGTATCTCATCCATTGTGAATGGAATTTCCTTTTGAGGACAAATAAAGTTTATTTTATCTTATCCTATCATTATGTGTACTCTGCACATGATGCAACAGTATTAATAAAAGTATACATATATTGGTGTATGTTTGTATGTGTGTATATGAATGTTACAGGGATGAAAATCACTCATGTTTAGAGAGCACTTAATATGTACAGTACATGTATTGTACTAATTAATGGCATTTGCTACTGGAAATGCAATTGAGAGTGACAGCAGGCAATAATTAAACAATGGAAATGGAGCACAGCTTATTTTGTCCTTTTTTGTCAGTGTCAGAATGGAATCGAATGAATGAATGAATATGAAGCATTCTCAAAAGTTGTCCAGTGCTACAGGTCTAAAATAAAAATGATTAAAAATAAAACGTTTCAAGTGATTTATGTGTGATTCCTTTTTGTTGATGTCATTTTATGATCAAACAAGTTTATTCTACCAACTGTTTGTTAAAATTTGCCCGATGTAACAAATTCAAAGAAAGATTCTATCTCCACAAAAGAAATTCTGTCACCCTGAAAGGGGACACGAAATCTTGACCCCTTAACAAAGAGAATAACAGATGTCATAAAGAAAAAATAAGTTCTGAAATTGGTCTTCATGAACAAAGTTAACCTTTAGCTGCACACTGAGAAGGTTTTTGATTTTTTCGTGGAGTTTTACAGTTTTGTTGTGAAAAAAGTGATACTGGTCACGGAGATAACTTGTGTCATAAAATAAATGCACCTTGAATTATGGTCAATAAATTGGATTAGGATTTTCTCTACCCATGAATTTAATTCTTTCATTCTGCGAGAATAATACTGTGTAATCAAATTTCAATAAAAAGGTGAATGCAAATATCTAAAAAGAAGTTACAGCATGATTTCCAGTCATTCTTGATTTGTCGTAAAAGGTTGTCTCCGTAAGACGCAGGTGAAAAGGTCACTTCCGCATGCCTTGGGCCCTCTTCAGACATTCCTCACAAAGAACGGTGACTCGCATTGCAGAAAAATCGATAACTCGGGGTTGAAGGCCGAGTCATTGAAAAAAATGAATCGGGTAATTGTTTGTAGTATAAACAATATTCAATGAGTTATCGCCGTAAGATTTCGTGTTACAAGTATGACATTTCGTCAGTCATATGCCCTTATTCACTTTCTTTCACCACTTTTTTTCCCTTGTAACAAAGCAGGCAATTCGTGGTTGAATGTGGATCTACATCCAGACTTCTTGTACAAAAGTAGAGCATTTTCAGCAATGATTTTCGTCATCAGTGTTATCTCTGTAAGATTTTTATCGTGGATAAGTGCATTTGCAATATCATCAATAACGTGCTTTTTCTTTTTATATTCCAGTAAACTTTATAGTGTGATTCAAATTCAGTGTGTGACGTTTATTCTTTTATGTTCCTGTAATTTGGTATAAATGATTTGGGGTAGAGGTTATTACTCTAGGTAATCCATTTTATTCATTCTTTTTTTGTTAAATGACTCTAATGATAGTAATGTTCTCTTATCTTCACCTAGAAATTTTTACATTATGGCGATGTGGTTAGAAAAACTGAATGGCAATCTTTGAAAGTATAGTATAAGTGCAATTAAGTAAAACATGTTAGGTTCTTCAATTATTCTGGAGATAACTCTTACAACAAAACATTTATCATGAGCATATGAACTAACATAAATCTCTAATGTTAAACTTTTTGTAGAATCCATCTTTGTTAAGTCCTTAGCTGATGTTTCAGATATCATGCTGAGTTTACAATGAATTTCACCTTATTCTCAGCATTTTGTGATGTAAAAGTTATCTCCGTAAGACATTGCAGTCATTGACTTTGAGGGTATTTTAACAAAAAAAAGCACACCTCTCTGAGCTTTATTGTTTGTTCAGCAGCCTCCATTAGTAGATCCCAAAGTTTCAGTGTGCGGTGTATTTGTCTACCTTAAGCCTTTTCGCAATTTCACTACCATTGTCTCCATTTAGATGGGCAACTTTTGAGAATGCCTCATATACTGTACATACTGTACATATACTTTGATAAAAGACATCATATAGAGATAATGCTTCATATTGAAATAATGGACATATAGGGAATGATAGTGAGATAATGGGAAGGACACTAAGATAGTGAGTGAGCATGGTGCTTAACAGAACATGGACTAATAAAATAACAGCATCATATATTATATCCAGTTGATGGACATGATAGTGCAAAAATGAATAGGCTACCAAGAAATGGTTTCAATGTGATGGACATATTATTGTAGCAAATGAATGAAATGATAGTGAGAAAAAATATCGAAATAGCGCACATGATACTGTGATAAATGGAGATGATAGCATGATAAAAGGTTGATAAAAGTGAGATAATGGATAAGATATTGTGACAATGATAACAGATAATGTGATACTGATAGACTGACATGCGACTGTATCTGTGATATAAAAATAAAGGTAGTGTCTATTTACGCGATTGGCTCTATCTTGAACTCTTACATACAACAGTGGTAAAGGCCAACTGTCCCGTGCAATGCAAGCAATCATGATGTAATTAAACGTCAGATTGTTTACTTTAGGCAGGGAAACATGGCGTTATGCGTGCAATAAAATGGGAAGAGGATTTTCTTTGTTTGCCGACACGTGGGGACAACGCTCGTGACATTTCCGTTGGACTTGACAGAACTGAATCGTGAATCTCAATCTCATGGCGAAACATGTCTCGTTTTAGGAATCTATGAGTTTTATTTTTTTTTTTTTTTCAACAGCAGCCCTTCCCTTCCCCTGCAAACCAGCCGTATCCCTCATCCATTGGTCACGTCCGCCCCCCCCCTCCGGAAGCGTAATCTTACGTTCTCTTCACACATTTTATCCACCTACGGTAGGGTATCCCGTCAAGTGACTAAAGACTAGTCGTGTAAATAGACTCGGCCAAAAATAAAATAAATGTACATGCAATGAAATGATAGCATGACAAATGGATGATACCACTGTGTGATAGTGGGCAAGGTGTTGTGATAGTGGACATGGTGTATGATGATATCACCATAAGTGATTGATGAGCAAGTGCGAGATAATAGTCAAGACATCAAACATTTTCTGTTTGCACTTTTCTGCTTATGGTAAATTGATCATAATACACAGCTGTAGTTCCTTTTGGACAAACAGAGTTGTGTACCTATGACTACTAGGAGTATTGTGGGGCATGCAAATTATGAACCAGAACAGAATACAAAACAAAAAAAAAAAAGATTTCTTAAAAAAGGATGACAGAACAAAAGATGTTCATAATTAATAGTCATAAAAATTTATTATAAGATTTATGAAGCTGATAACAAAACAAAGAATATTTTAAAATGTGACATAATTCTGTCAGAAGTCAGTATAAAAATCTGTTAAAGTCACATGTGAAACATGTATGTATGTATTATAAAACAGGCTTACTGTCCTCGTAAAAACAATATAAAGCAAATTAAAACAGGCATACAACACATATATACATGCACATACTGCAATACAAAAGAATGGTTATACATAATAGGATTTACTTTGATCATCTCCATCCCTGACCATTTTCTTGATTTATTGACACACATAACCAAACTGTAAAAAATAAAATAATTAAAGTTAACCCCTTCCCTGATCTCCTGATGTACAATGTACATCAGAATAATGACTAGGGTCAAATGCGCCTTTGATGATGTCGCCGTAAAGAACGGCTTAAATCTCGACAGAAATGAAATTGCCTCATACTCATAGTGCACTGGTGATTCTGCCCATTTATGAAATTTTCTTAGCACTGGGAGAGGAAATATGTGTAGCAGTGAAGGGTTAAGTGCCTGATTGATCCAAAAATCATCAACTGAAATACATGCAGAACTTTGGTGCAGAGACACACATTATTGGCTGGAGACACTAAGTACTAAAGTGAAAAGTAAAATGATGGAGGATTGTACAGTATGAGAAATATAATTACTATCTGTGGAATGTACAAGGAAAAGAACAGGAATATCACATAATCAAAAATATTTCTGTGTGGATCATTAAGCCAATCAAAACTGATCGATTAAAAGGATAAATCGGTTATGCCATACTTTTCCAAAATTCCTGATTTTTCCCCCCCTAATTTCACAAGTAAATGATATCTGATAGCTAACCCTAGGAATCATCAACAGATTGATCTGCTCAAAGATTTCTCTGCCATACACTGTATTTTGCATTTGAAGTGAGTTTCAAACAACGAACCAATAACGAAATGAAATCCTCCCCTTATGGTACTACATGTATTTAACACTAAACTGTGACTTCTTGAACAGAAATAAACATCTTTAGGACAATCAATGAAGAAACTCCAACAGTTTCAAGTGCTTTTATTTTCCTTCTTTTTTCTCTTGTTTTTTTTTTTCTTTTCTTTTCTTTCTCTCTCTTTTTTTTTTTTTTGGATGTTTTGTTTGTTTTTTTTTTGGTCAAAAGTGAAGACAAGATTTTTTTAAGACAGGAATTTTAAAAAAAAAAAATTATTATTATTTTCTTAAAATAAAGAACCGTCGAGATAACCTCCACCAGGATATAAAGAAACGTAACAGTTTCAAGTGAGATTTGAGGGTTAAAGGAAGTTTTATACTGGTACCCCATTTCAATCCAAGCAATATGCTAAAACTGTGGATACACAGTGCATTGGTGCTTTAGTCTTGGCTCTGTCTAATTACAGTATCCAGTGACCTCACTCCTGTCTTCTAAATGAAAATTAACATGGCAGTGTCAAGTTGGCTGTGAGATTGACTAGGAAAACTATTCTCAGACATGTTCACTCTGTCACAGACAAAGCAAAAGTTAATATTACAGTGTTCAATCTCATTTTGGAGACAGCAGTGATATCATCGATACTGTAGAGAGCGCGGAGACCGAGATGCATCAGAGAGATGGATGGATTGTGGTTGCACTAAGGAGCTTATACTATTATACCGGAGAGCGGACTGATGACATCATGCGTGCCGAATGTGGAGCCATGCCGATGGAGGCAAGAAACCTAGTTAACATTAACACTTAACGCTGTTGTTGTTATGTTACTACGTGTAAATTATTTCAAAACTAAATGAAACTCACACTGCCATTATCTTACCATAGCAAGTCTGTTGTAATTTGTTCTTGCTGTAGCTCTTGCTAATTAAAAAATATAAATCATGAATCCATTTGTTTACAAGACAAGATTTTAAAAGTATTGACTACACTCCCTGCACGAGTATATATAGCAATACTTAACCCCATGGCCATGGTGCCCAGTATTGGCACGTTAGACACATGGTGTTTTGTTAAGGTGATGTCATAAGTCTGCGCTCCAGTATAACAGTATAAACTCCTTGGATTGCACACTAAGAAAATCATCAACATGTAGAGAATTTTGAGGGAAGGAAATTTTAAACCAGGCTGTCTTGAAATTTGATCTGATGTGTGAAAGCCCATATGTGCTTGACGGAGACTGACTGACTCAATGCAGAATCAACTCTGTAAGTTCCTTGAGTTGTCAAAATCTGCAGAGATGGCCTCGAAATAAATCTGACTCTAGTGTTAGTGAACAGAATGTCTAGCAGTCATTAAAACATAAGCCCATTCTGTGAAAAGTTTAACACACTACAAAAAGCTTTATCAAAACACAATCTGGTTTCCTGATACTAGATTAGTCGGCCAAGAATTGTCATGACCACTGCAATTACTGCATGACCAATTGCTTGAGCCAGTTCAAACAATGCAAGATATGCTGTTTGGGCATGTAGGAGACCTAAAAAAACAAAAAGAACTAAAAATAAAACATAAAAGCATGCATTTTACACATGTGCCCCAACTACATTTACTCACAGTAGATTTCTTTCATGTCAAATCTGCTACTTGCTATTCTCCATTCAAATATGAACATACATGTACGTTACATGTATATATAATACATACATATCAAAAAAACATCATCGCTGATCTACAACATTGGCATTCTAGGCTCTTGTCAGGACTTTTGAGATACATGTATTGAGAAAAAACTTTAATATCACTATTCATTTGATGAGAAAGAGAAATGCAATTCTGATTGTATTGAATTACAGGTGGTAGTACATTACTCTATCAGCACATTTCTTTTCCAGTGGTAGCATGTGATAGCTCTGGAATGCCCAGAGACATCAACTACATTCTGATATATCTGACTTATTCAGCCATTGTTGTTGAGCTAGTGATGAAATGAACACAGAGGTTCTCACACTATTTCTTCTGAGTCTGCCCACTCAACGCCACTTCCCCCAGCATTTGTAAGTTGTACAGCTGATGCAGAGAGACTGTGTCATCACTGCTGCCCTCTGGAATCAGCATCACCCTGGGACCATTTCCTTCACTATCATCAGCTGTCTTAGCCACACATTCACCCATCTCACCATTTTGAATAGCCGCATCAAAATCACTGTGCAATTGACCAGTCACAGTGGAATTTACATCATCAAAGACTTCTTTGGTTTTTGCGCCGTCAGTAAACTGCACTGACCTCCTCTCTCTTCCTATTCCACGTTCTTCAGGTCCATCCGTAACAGGAGTACAATGCTCTGGCTCTGGTTCTATTTTTACTGGACTAGAACTAGTTTGACTGATCGCTACAGTAACTGAGTGTCCATTCCCTTCTGCATCTGGCCCAACTGGTACCACACATGCAGACCGTGAACTGTGTAGAGAGGTAATACTATTAAGATCATCTTTGGTGCTGTTAGCAACTTCCTGGGGTTGACATTCAAATGAGACAGTGGCAACACCTTCACTGTCACTTGAAGTAACATGATAATTGTCGATCAAATATAAAGAAGGAGGTAACGTGGAAATAGAGCTACTGGAATCAGATTTGGTCTTTATAGTTATTTGCTCTTGGGCTGATTGGTTTTCCTGACTGGTGGATAACAAGCCTGAAGCACCCTCTGTTTGAAACTTAGCGGTATCCACATTTGAAACCAGCATTAAGGATTGCGTATCGGAATTGATACCTGAGCTACACTTAAAGGAGGCTGATTGAGAATTGGACTGTGGTCCCCACCTTAAAATCAATTCGCCTTGATTAAAACATTCTTCCTCTAACTGGCCTGTACTGATGTCCTGGGCAGCTGATGAGACTGGGACACATGTACTTATGCCTGGCTCCGGTTTGACCGGACTCATGCCAAAAGTGGGCAGGGTCCAGGTGATGGCCTGTTTCTCCGGAGTGTGGAGGCCGCTGTCCAAGGCAGTGGTTACAAGGGGTACATGGTGAAGTTCTTGTCTGGCAGGACTGGTCCTGCAAGAGAATGAAAGAGAAGCGGGAAATGGAATGGATGTTGTAGTCGTTAATACTTTGGCAGTACTGGTAGCTATGTCCGTAGTCAGTGAGGATGATAAAGGTGAGGTGGTATCCACCTGGTGGGACAAACCACTTGGAAATGTTTGGCCGGGTGAGTGAAGACCTGAGCCAAACCAAGACTGACATACGTCCAGGTTTGACAGTGACTGTGTGGCCTCAGCTCTCACTGTATCCTGAAGATCAACTGAACTTGAAGAAAGAATCTGAGTTTGCATTTCAATAGGATATGACTGCCCTGATAAATTTTCGATATTCATATCTGATGACTGTTGAATTTGAACTACATTGTGCGCATACTCGTCTCCTGCTAAATCTCGTGAGTCCATCTTCAGTGGTGGTGTGTCCTGCAGTTCCGAGGCAGACTCTCCACCAGCTCTTAACAAACCGTCCATATTCTGCCAATGCTGCAGGTGTTTCTCTGTGTTGACTTCCACTGAACCGACAACACAGAAAGAAGCTGAGCTTCCATGACTAGCATCTCCAGTTTGAGATTCCGTCCCAATGGTAGAGGGGCTGAAGTCTGTGGTCCTGGGTGTGAATGCAGCGGTGCCAACTGATGATGAGAATGTAGAGAATGTATCTGAACCTGTTTCCTCTGGGTAAACTGAGCCAGCACTGGATGACATAACACTGAACTGAGATTGGACAGAAACTGACCACGGTGAATGAGAATTTGGCTGCATTTGTTGTATGGAGTAAGCACTGGATATCTCGGATATATCGGAAGTAGTCAAACTCTCCTCTCCATTCTGATGAGCCATATCAATTTCTATATGTGGATCTGCATTTTCTGTGTTCAGTGAAGTCTTTTTCCGCGATCTCTTGGACCTCCCTCCTTGGTTGCCTCCTTGCACATGATTGCTATTCGTCAAATTATTGCTGCCGCATCCTTCTTCCAGCTCTTCTTGTTTCCGTTTCCCCCTAGACCATCCAGCTTTCTTTTCCACAAATTTCTGTTCCTTTGAGCCAACACTTGGATCAGATTTATGTCCCATTGCTGAGTTTCTCAACTGCTCATCTTGTACGTCAGTTGCCTCTGCCTTGTTTCGACCAGTTAAATCTGTGAGCTGTCCATTGCCAGCCATTGACTGTTCCTCCGTCTCATGGATTACCTCAATCTCTGTCCTGGCTAACTCGTTTTCTCCACCATCTTCCTCCAGTTCATCCTCAGCCATCATCAAAGCTGACGATGGCGATCCTGAGTCAGGTGACAAAGTCTGACCCAGAACTTGCTGACTTACTTCAATACTCTCGTACCGAATGGTCTGAAGACGTCGAATGCCATCAGGATGAAGTTTATACCTGGGGGTGGAGTAAAAAACATTCACTTTGAGATATCAACACTCTTTCAGCAGCAAAAAACAAACAAAAAACAATTTTTAAACAACGGGGTTTTACTACAGGAAATCATTTGATTCAAAGTCAACTTCTATGAAAGAGAAAAAAAACAACAAAAAAAACAACCAAAACTGTAAATGAAATGAAGCCTAGCAAGACTTTGTTTGCTTCATGCATTGTGAAAATGCCTAACAGCATAAAATGATTAAACTACACAACACATCTGCTGAAGACAAACTAATTCATAGGACCTAAAGTACCTCTCTCCATGTTCCTTATGGAATTCATGAGGTTTTCCATGTGTAATTCTACGATTTAAGAATTTACCAAGGTATGGTAATTCTTCTAGAGTCTGCCTCTTTCTCTTTTATTACATGGTTACTTTTTACCTGAAACGCCTGTGTCCTGACGGCCAACGGTATCTGTGCTCATCTCTCAGGTGGACAGTCAGATAGGTGCCGCGGGAGAAACGCTTTGAACAGATGTGGCATTCGTACTTGTTCTTTTTAACCTGGTCCTGTGGAGTGGAAAAACTTTCAGTGTCAAATCCCTATCACCAATGTTGGAACTGACAGACACACTGAGTCAAGTGCTCAGACACAGATTCAAGTTTGCTGATAAAGATAACCAGACTGACAGACAGACAGATGACAGAACTCATACTCGTTCTTTTTGTCCTGGTCCTGACGAATGAACGAAGAATTTCAGATTTCAAATCACTGTCGTCATCACTGGAGCAGACACACTGACTGTTCAGATAGATATTGAAAGGCAAAGCTAATCAGACTGATAGACAGACTGACAGAACTCAAACTCATTTTTATTTACTGTTGTGGAGCAAAAAAAGTTTTTAGATTTGAACTTGCTGTCATCATTGTTGGAGTTGTCACACAGACTGAGTCCTCAAAGTTCTGAAAGACAGACAGAGAAACTAGACAGACAAGGAAACAGACAGGCAGACTGAGTCTTCTAAGATGACAGATATATGACACAGACCAGATTGACAGGTGAACCAGACAAACAAACAAACAGACAGACAGACACACACACACACACACAGAGAGAGAGAGAGAGACAGAGAGACAGAGACAGGGGGCAGGCTGACAGCAAGATCTTCACACGAGAGTTGTGATTCAGACTGACAGAAACAAAGGCAAACTCATATATTTGAAAAAACAGGTAAGGAGACAGACAGACAGACAAACACATTCAGATAAGGAACCAAAAACAGACAAAGTTCAAATTCAGAAAAATAGAAATTCAGGCAAACAAATCCACAAAAGACAGACAGACAAAAGTTTAGGTAAGGACAAACAGAAATGCATGCAAACATGCAGACAAACAGACAGAGAGGCCTCGAACCTGATGCTCCTTCGTATAATGCTGTCTCAGCTGGTGATAGCCCTTGAGCGTCTTGTTACACTGCGATTTGTTCAGGTGGGTGACAGCGTGGTGTCTCAGATCTGAGGCCGTCTTGGCTCTATGGATACACAGATAATGGAACATGAGCAATCAATGAGGTCGATATGCTTCTTTCTAATACAAACATCTTATATCTGAGGATGTTTCACCATTAGTGTTAAAGAACAAATAAACTGTTTGCCACATTCAACAGAAGATATCCTACATGAAATCATCTGAGTCAGAAAATAGACCATGAGTCAATACATAAAAAATATACTAAATCTTAAGTGGTCTTAGGTCTGAAACAGGAAAAGGAGCATAGATATCACAGCAAATAATGCTAGTGTCCCTTGAAATTGTCTCGGATCTGAAGCTGTTTTACTCCTGCGGGAAAAAAGATCATAACTTTAGTGTAGTGTTAGAGGCAAGAAAAACCAAAGACAGCTCTACGAACAAAAAAAGGCAATAGATTCTAAAACTATAGTAATTTGAATATATAAAGAAAGACTTAGCTAACTCTGAAGATTGGATTTATTTCAACTTTACATATGCTGAAGTATGGAACTTCGGAGCATTTCTTTAAAAAATTACGACAAGAAATATTTAGTGATAAAATCAACAGAATTCTTCAAGACTCAGTGTTTGATTTTTTATACAGATTTTTGAAAATGACGTCAGTTTGGAATTTTTCAAAAACTGTGAAAAGTGTTACAATAGTGAAATAAAAAAAACTGTAGCAAAAAAATCATGACATTCTATGCTGTTTTTAATTTATATTGACTGTCAAAAGGATTGTTTATAAAGCAGAAAAAAAAACCCCAACCATTTTTACACCAAAATGATGGGCAGAAATTGATACACCAATGATGAAATTTGCTTGTAAATCATCTGGCATTGCCAGACCAGTGATCTGATCTATCACAATGACGTCTTTTTACTTGCGATATCTCAAAAAATTATGAAACTTTGCTAGAAACAAAACAAGAAAGAAAAAGGAGGAAGAAAAGAAGGGAGCATTTTTTCTGAATGTAGCAGGAAGCAAGAAGGCGCAATGCACCCTTAAATGGGAAATTATTCAATGTGCATCTTAAGCTTTCCACATAATATGCCAACAACGTCTTCCGTGAGCAAAATTGAGATTTGAACCTGTCAGAGTCAAACAAAACAACAGACCTCTCTGCTATGACAACTGAAATAGGCACTATTGTTGTTGTTATTAAAATATACATAGCTAGTCTTCCCTGCAAGTCATGGCCTCAGTTCGCAAGCGTTCTGTCTCCATCTTCCAGAAAATCAGTGTTAAGTGCATCAACAGATTATGCTCAACATATGCCACGTTTCCTAACTTAGGTTGAGAATGTACCTGGACAGCACAAGTCATATTTTGTGACTATGTTCATTCTGGATCCTCTGTATTACATGTAGAATGAAAACTTCAAAGCCATGATTTCTCAAAATTACAAAAAAAAAAAAAAAAAAAGAACAAGTGTGAACCAAGTCAACGAAATGTCTCAGATCCGCAGATATCATAAACCCCAGTGGCGAGAAAGCTCACAACATCAGAGGTCATCTGAAGTCTAAACTGATGGCACATACAATCTAATCTGAAACTGTTGTGGCTCTCACAGGAAAAAATCTTAATTGTGGAGAGAGAAAAAATTAATTGAATCATCTATTTGCTTCCTTCTTTATAATTTTCTTGTCTATCTCAGCCTAGTATGGCATGCAATGACAAAGGAAAGACAGAGAAATTTAGGCACAGGATGAGAGTTAATAGGGACTGAAAGGCATAGACGGTACAATGAACCACATTACTTTGCCACTGCAGTGACGCACTCTGAAACTGTAGCTGAACTTTGCCAGTGGGTGTGAACTCTTTCAAATTCCCTCTGGAATTCTGAAAATTTGATGGCAAGAGTTTCTCCACATCCAGCCTGACACTGGTAGAGTGACAGAGTCTCTAAACACTTCTTGGCCTCTGCTAGAGTGATGATGGTGACAGGTGGTGCTGGATTTTTATCATCATCATCAACATCATTATCACCCTGATTATCATTATCATCATCTAACTGAGTTGGGCTTTGAATTTCAGTTTTGATATGCACTCCATCCACTGTTACTGCACCATCCACGGGTGTTGGTGCAAAAACAGTCAGATTGTCATCTGCACTGATAAATTCCTCAACAGACAGCGTCAATCCTTCTACCTCACGAGAAAGACGCATCAGCTGCACCTGTATGTTGGTCCTTTCATAGGAGTCAACAGTGTACCATTCTTTGCAGACATTATATTTCATCCCCTGGAAGTTATTATGATATTCTTGGGGGTCAATGATATTGCTCCTTTGGAAATCATTGGGATCACTTTCTTTGGAGCCATATTTCCTTTCTAAACAGTCACCAAGATCCCAAGCTTGAAGGTCATATTTCCTGTCTTGTAAGTCAGTGGTATTCCCTCTTCTAGAGTCACTATATATCTCATAGAAATCATTTATATCCCTGTTTTGGGGTGCATTGTTATTTCTTTCTTGAGAAACGCTAAGAGCCCATTCTTTGGAGTCACTGTATTTCACTTCCACAGCGTCACAGATTTCCCCATCTTGGGTGTCATACATTGTTCTTTCTTGAAAGTCACACAAATCTCTCTCTTTCAAGTCACTTTGGCCTCTTTCATGGAAGTCATCAAAATTTCTTTCCTGAGGTCCTCTTGGAATCCTCTGCGACAAGCTGTAAGAATTTTTTTCCTTGGAATGTCTGAGATGCGCAATGAGCAGTGCAGTGAATGACACAAAGCCTGCTTCCGCAAAGCATTTTTCTACAGTGTCTTGGGAAACCTTCTGCCAGGCTGTCTTCAAAAGTGTGACGGCATCCAAGAATGTAACACTGAAGTCTTCATATGCCAAGCCAACATCAAGGTGGTCAATTAACATTGCAAGCAGCCCAGATCTGAAAATTTAGGAGGGAAAAAAAAAAAAAAACTACATTGAATTCTTGCATCTCAACCTAATGATCTCTGAACATCTCTAATTATAACTCCTTCTGAAGAAAGCACTAAAAAAAAAAAAAAAAGCACAAATAGATGAATGTAGAAAGAAAGAAATGAAAAAAAAAAAAGCTCTCTGTCCCATAATGTACCTTTCTCCCATTCTCTGTTAACCCTTGAGTCCTTTTATAAGCAGATTCTTTCTTTTTTTTCTTCATTATCTCCTATCCCTCTTTCTCGCTTTCTGTTGACTCTTTTTTACCACCCCCCCCCCCCTCCTCCTTTCTGTTTTTCACCTCTCTATGGCCTTAATTTCCCTTTCTGTCTATCATGTGATATATTTGAAACTTTCACTATTATTCGGTAGGCACGATCACTTCTTTGCTTATGCTGTTTCACTCCGGTTTGGTGATTCTTTTTTTTGAAAATTTCTGTTTCTTTCCTTAACAACCTACTTTTTTCTTCCATGTTATTCTTATCTTCTATCTTTTTATGTTCTTTCTTTCCCTCTGCTTTTCTTTCTTCCCTTGTACTCCCCACCCCTTCCTTTTTTAAAAAAAAATTAATACTCTTTTTTTTTTTTTTTTAATTTCCTGTCTGCTGTATCTTGCTTCTAGTGAGATTTCTCTGTGCAACACAATCCTTCCACGATGTAAAGAGGACTTCTTTTGATGTTTTTCTGGCCTTCACTTTTCAGAGCCAGCCATAGCTTTTCAAACCCAATGATACCATGACAACATTTCTTCAAATAAAAACCAGACTTCAGAAACCTATGCTGAAATCAGCTGTAAAGATTCAATACAGTTTGCTACCTGGATTCTGCAAATTATTTCCGCATATATAATATATATAAAAAATTACATTTTCCCTTATCTTGTGTTATACTGAGCTCTATAGAAAGTCCTAATTCAGACACTAACTAAATCATTTTGATTCATTGATACAAAAACAAAGTAGTTCTTTGTGCAACTGGAACCTGTAAGACTGAAGATCTAAATCTAAATTTTTTTGCACTGCTTATGGAAATCCTACTTCTTTTCTTTCTTCAGTAAAATACATCTGTCATTCTCTCCATTGTATTTCATGGCAACTGTTTCTGTTTCTATCTAAAAACATCTCAGACTTTACTCACCTATAGTGGGCTTTCAAGCTAGAGATGATTCCCAACTTCAAAGGCTGCAGCTTGGCTGAACTTGTGTCTGTCCATAGACTGTCTCTTGAACTTGAAGGTAGGAATACAAGTTCTGTAGCCTTCAAGTTCAGGTCACTGGGGTGAACAGCACTTTCATCAACAATTAAGAGTACTCTTCTTTGCTGCACCGCCATCTTCTCATCAAATTCAGACAGCCACGATGCAAAAAGTTCCGCTGTCATCCAAGCATTAGAGTTAGCCCTGTATCTGACGGGCAAAATTTTCAGCTTTTTGAAAGCCCGCTGGAATTTTCCGATCACAAAGAGCGGAATTTTGTCGTTGCCTTCAGCATTGGCACATATCAAGACAGTGATCCGGTCCTCAGCTTTCTGGCCATTACAGCATTTTTCATTTTTGAAAACCGGAGCCATGTCAGGTATCAGCTTCCAAAATAAACCAAATTCTGTGGCACTGTAGACATCACGGGGCTTGTACTTCGCTAAAGCTGGATTCAGGACTGATGACTTCCACTGCTCCACCCTTTCCCTCCATTGCTCCACCAAGGCATTGTTATCGGTTCCGCTTTCAACAATCTCTTGCCTGATGTTGGTATTGCAATACTTTTCGAAGACATTATTGGTGTCGGGTTCCCTTCTAGAAAGAGCATTACTTTCACTGTTGTCTTGTACAGACACAGTGTTTTGTGGTTGTTTGAAGACTGTATTTTTCAGATGTTTCTTGAGGACGAGGTAGTGCTTCCTGTTGAACAAGATGTTGTATCGCTTCTTGAAGCGGTCCATCCAACCTGCACTACATTTCCAATCCGTCTTACCGAGCTTGCGAGCAATATGATTGGCTTGGCTCATCAGGACTGGGCCTGAGATTTGCAAGTTGGAGGCCTGAGCTTGCCTGACCCATCTGAACAAATGTTCATCTATATCATCATGAAATGCTGTTCTAACTCGCTTCCTGTTCACATTGAACTGATCTTCCCAAAACCGTTCTTTGTACAGCTCTTTCTGTCGCAAAATGGTGGACACTGAACTTCGGGGTAAGGCAAATTCTCTAGCCAGAACTACATGCTTCTTGCCAGTTTTTTCGTATTCTGCTATGAGGTCCAACTTCTCTATCAAGGATAAACCCTGTTGTTTTTTCTTACTCTTCACTGCAGACATATTTATTGACACCGATCACTTACTCCGAATGCCCTACAAAACTGTAACATTCCCAGTTGAAGATATTTAATAACCATTTGTCATTTCTCGCTGCAGTTTGCCATGACTAACAGACTTGATCATTTACTCACATAATCCTATCAAAATACAGCATTCTTGTTGCAGCTCTACAACACGTATAGACCAACTACATACTCATATGGTTTGGTAAGAGCATAACAGCATTCCTATTGTAGGTAGGATTGACACACTAGGTACGATTGCTGGTACGATTGATACACATGTAGGTACACATTAGGCGTGCATTGATATCGCCTCGTTCTGCCACCATTCTCAGTAACAAACAATAGGCATAGAAGCAGTTCGAACTCGCGTGTGATTGTCCATCTAAGTCACTAAGTGTGACAGGGGCACAGTCTGGCCAACACAACACAATCAGCGCACGCAATGCTAGGCCGCGCACACCCACTTATAACAGCTAACACGATAATATATTATGTAACATTAGTACAGACCACAGACACATGTGCCCCAATGTTTGCCCTCCCCGCCACTGTGTGTACAGCATAGTTGGATACTACACGCCACAGGTGGTCCCATCGCACAGCGCATTCTTTGTCTTGGTCAGATAAAGCGGGGTTGACGATCCCACATACAACCCCTGCCTTCCCTTTCTGCCCCTACATAGAGCAAAAAATCGGATCTCGCTATGTGCAACTGCCTCTCACACTTGAACATAACTAGCAGCACGCAATAAGATCAACAAACTGTTCCTAAGCATCCACTTGCTTCGTTTTGTTTTGTTTTTGGGGATTGAAGACAAGTGTCGAGCTAAGCAGAATATTGCTGGCCCAGTCGATTGTACGCGCTTGCTTTCCTCTGCCTCCCCCTCATCTTGACCTCGTCTCTCGCTCGATGTCATATGGCGTTCAGTGAGCAATGGGGATGGGGGATGGGGGGTGGTGATCTATTTTAGGGCCTGTGAGTAGCACTGGGCGAATTACAGTCAACCAAACAAGGAAGGGTGGGGGGTGGAGGAGGGCTGTGTTGTGATGTGGTGTGTATAATTGTGTGTGAACACGAAGGATGATTCAATCGACTGGATAATCGGGTCGTATTCATGAAGTTACCGTGACTCCCTAAGACTAGGTGTAACAGATACACCAAGGCGTAGCTCACTACACAGTATACATGAAGTGCACGTACGTAGACTTACACCTAATCGGAAAGCGCCCTAAGCATAGCATAACTTTAAAGGGGTAGTGCAACGTCAGGAACACCCTATACTATTTGTTGTAAAATAATAAACTTCTTGTTGCCAAAAACATGTTAGCGGTGTTATTTTTGCGAAAACATCACCGTTAATGTGTTCATTTTGCAAAATAAGACGGCTTGCGGTTCTGCGTTTTCTTTCGCCAGCTCTCTACGCCATTAATGTGTGACGTCATATATTTCCGCGCATCTCTGTACTACGAGGCTGCGCGTCTCGCGGCGGACTAGTAAAGCCTGATCAATTTCGGAGTGACACAGTGCAGGCCCACATCAGACCACCTTACTGACTAATGTCTCCCATTAATCCCTCCCTACCTCCACCCTCTCTTCACATAATATATGACACATGTATTTGCAATGTGCCAATGGTAGGAGAAAAGGCTGTACTCATAAAGACGTCAATTTCATATTATGGATGTCAATTTTATCACCCCTCGTCACTCAACTATTTCCATTACAGATGTGTTCATAACCAAATATAACTGCTTGGACCAAACCATTTCACTTAGGGGTGTATTTGCGTTCTTGCTATAGAATCTCGGTTTAAAATGCAAGCTATCATCCCTCTAACCACATGGACTTAGATTATTGTTATTAGATCAGACCGGCTGACGTTGACGGGGCAGCCGTGACTACAAAGAAATGTATACAAGTGATCTAATGGTTGCATACAGTGTGAGTGAGAGCAAAAGAAAGCTACCTGATATATAAACTAATAGAAATTTAGGCCACTTCGGCTTTCATTCATAGCAATTATAGCTCACTTTTGCTTTCAACAGCTTGGTCACTGGCCAGTGCCTAACTTGTTGAGTGGGTCAAGTGCTCAGGGGAGTTTGCGTTATTATTCAATATGGTATAAACAAAGAGACTACATCTATCTGATATTCTTCTCTTGATCATGGTTTCTTTTGATTGTAGTTTCAGAGCACTTGAGAAGACTTGAGTGGGCCATGTGGCCTTTGATTTCTTCTCTTATGTTTAAGAGGATTTCATCTTTGGACATGGAATTTCTCACTGTTCTATTAGGAAAAGTTTCCTTTACCTTGTGAAGGAGTGTCTATTGAGCTGCGCATACTTATGGCGATAATTTCAAACTGGGGCGATAAACCCCAAGTTCAAGTGACATGGTGAGAAATATCACAGAGCAACGAG
>JBCEWB010440897.1:4076-16628 GCA_039654565.1 Peronia peronii | reverse complement strand
CCCCCCCCCCCCCCTAAAAAACGACTACTACACAAATGAAAAAAACAACGTAGTTAGTGTTTATTATGTTTTAATTGACGACTGTGATAGTACGTATTTTAAACGAATACTTTTTTTATTCATGCGTTTGATCCTGGATATATCGATATACCCCCTTGATTTATTTAACATTTTTGTTCTGTGATTTTTTTTTCTTTGCACTAGTCTGGCCAGTAATATGTACATGTATTTTAATTACTGTATTAAAACTTAATTTTGTTGCATAAATGATTTTGAGTAATTTAACTCTTCAAGATCAGATTTTTTTTCCCGGTATGGCTGATTTCTTTTTCTTCCAGTAATGAAAAAAAAAAAAAGAAAGAAAGTACAGATACTGTAACAAATAGACTTAAGGTCAGAACCACGACCATATCGTTGTTCCAGTAGAAGGGCTATGGCCAAAACATTCACCTTTGAACCAATTATTGTTCATGTCCCATGGACTTCGATAATCGTTTTATAATATAAATTTTGTGTGTCAAAATAATTAAATGAATAATTGTCGAAATCTTGATTATTGCCATTGTTGAGCTTTAAAACGCAACACAAGACTAAAGATCAACAGAGATATTTAATCATATTTCATTAGCACATGAAATCAAGAAGACACTAACAAGGTTTAGTCCACGGTTCCATCGCTGTCATTCCTTGAACATCAACGGCAAAGCAGATTTTTGTTTTCTACATTCTTTATGTAGAGAAAACAAAAACAGTATACTTTTCAATCACAGTATTCAGAAAAAGGCAGCAACGCATATTGAGGCACACAATGATTTTTGCCTGATATGATTCAATGGTAAAACCGTGCAAATTCATTTACACTATTTTGTTAATCAAGTCAGTGACTGTCACAAATCTGGAACATCCTTTTTATGGACCACTGAACTTTCTGACGCTTTTAGGCTTTCTGATTCCGATAGTCGATGTGATGTAAATCCTGATAATATCCTGATGATATTAGCAAGAATCTCCACGGACTCGTGGCTAAAAAAAAGTAGACTAGATGTTACATTGTAAAACGACACACCTACATCAACATTGATAAACATATCAACCATTAATTAACAACAAATCACTCATTTTCCAAGAACAAATCATGTCATCATTCCAAAACATACATCTTTAGCAAATCAAAAAGACAAGCTCCATTATGGAGTGTAATTCTTTAGCTAGTTGAATTTACAATAGTTTTGCTACTTGAAGCAGGAATAGCAATCAAAAACATTCTCAGTTACTTTTATTGAACCAATTGATTGCTGTGATTACTAATTTATGAGACATTCACTGTATTACTTTTTTTCAATCTCAAAGGCCATAATTTGCATGAATATTTATTGGGTATTACCGTCCTGCGAAGAGAAGTTCTTGAAACAACTTTGAAATAATTTTTGTTGATTAAATTCAGGATGAGCTATTGCTACCAGGTGGTCAAAATAGTCCTAGTGGTCTATTGCTACCTGGTGGTTTTAATACTATAACCAAATGTTCTACGGCACTTGAATCAACCTAACCCTTTCCTAATCCTAGCCCTAAATCTAACTGTTATCCAAAATCTAATCCTAATCATAGGCTCTAATGAAGCCACTTGGCCAGGTATGGAACTTTCCATTTGGGGTCTAGAATTTAGATCTAGAATCTAAAAGGTCTAATCCAGAATATCCCAAATCAAACAAAACGATGGAATTTGATTGGTCGTAGAAAAAAAAAAAAAAAGCACACCACTGAGTCTATATTGATCACCTGGTCGCAATATCAGTGTGTTAAATTTATCATCTGAAACTGTTCTTAGCAAAGTTTTAATGACAACATAAAAACGATAGTAGAAATGAAATCAATACTGGTTCTGACAAAAATAATACCAAACAAAGATAATGCTTATTTGGTCATGTATAGATAATACACATTATCGGCATTACGACAGAAAACAGTTGCGGAAAACATAGATGAGGGAACTTCATGCTATCATGCTTTAAATAAATTCAATTTATTTATCACAGAATCAAAATACATGAACTGATTTCTTTCGACAAGTATGGAAAGACCTGCCAAACATCTGATAAAACGCAGATATCCATTGGTTATTCAGGGGATAGATTGACCAAAGAGAGCATTCATTATTGAATATCCCATGTCATGCTTTGTGCAATATGTCGTCATCTGAAAAAGAGTGGAAGAAAAAAATCAGAGATAAAGTTTCAGCTCGCTACAATGATAAATCAGCCTACTAAATCTATCGAGATAACCTCCAGTAGGAGGTTGAAAGACATATAGAACATAAGATACTAAATCTATACTATAAAACTGCAACAAAACCCACAATAGGCTTATGGACTCGAAAACTGCTGATTGGATCCATTATTATGAAAATTGGCACACACACATTTTTGCACATGGATCTCTGTTTGTACTTACATAAAGCCGAAAAAAAGCTTATTATCTTTGACGTTATTCTGAAAATGCGATAATAATTGAATAATAAATTCGCAAGGTGCTTGATCGGAATTGTACGTTCGATAGTATGTCACGTTCAAAAAACGTTTTCTTTGAGTAACATTCAGTTTAATCAACCAAAATATCAACATAGAGGTGCGCACGCTTGCCATACACCTTGAGTCGCAGGGCTATATTTAAAAAAACTCCCACGGAGACCGTGGGTTCTTTTCTAGTATTTTAAAATAACAACAATGAGTGAGATGGTGTGTTTCTGTGATATTGTTTTCTCTGATACTCCATTATTTGAGACCTCTCCGATATGAATGCAATGTACAATATTATTATCTGAAATTTTCTTATGAACATTTAGGCCTTCTGTTTACCTTTTTGAGATACGTCGCAACAATATATTGCCGATAATTTATAAAGCATTGCTTTGAACTGAAACACTTTCAAAAAAAAAAAAAAGCTGGAGAATTTGAAACAAGATTTATTGTCTATACTTTCAAAAAAATATCGTTAATATGTTCGTGTTTCAAGATATTGGAGATAGACAAGAGCTGATTGCAGTATCTCTAAATATGGCGTAAAGAAATAATGGAAAAGAAAGATAATAATAATTTACATTTCTTTGGTTGCTGTAAATTTAACCGCTAGAGGTTTTAAGAGACAATTTCAAACCCATAAATGTCCAGGAGGGGCTTCCCCTTGCAGGCTCAAGTGAAAATACTAAACTGTGTTTATACACTATAACATTATTTTTATTTATTAATTTAGTTAATTATTATTATATTATTATTATTATTATATTATTATGTCTGTTTGTTTACCTACTGTAACTTTTGACTCATCGGCCACACATACTTTCAGTTTCTGCACGGACATTGTGGTTTTCCCGGGCATATCAATAGTACTGAACCTTTAGGAGTCCACAGAATAGATCAATTCGAGAATTAAACTCCAGACTCTGCAATGGATATCTGGCTTTCAGTAACGCATATAGAGTCTTGATCTGGTTTTAACACTTACTAGAAAATAAAGTCGCGAGACTCTTGACTTATAATCGTAATATTGTCCATGGACATCAGTATTTGCACAGGCATTTTTTTTTTTAAACTTGGACAAGAAGAGATTATGCAATAGCAAGTAAACAATGGTGACCAAATACCTCAGGGGTTTCTTGGCAAGGGAACTATCCCAGGTAGGTATTCAACATCAGCGCCGACAATTACATAGCCCTAGGGAGGAAAAAAAGTGATGAATAGTATAGATTTATAAATGCTGATGATGGCAAGAATAATGTCAATAATGACTACTGTGTTCTGTCCAAGAAAGAAGAAGGAAAGGCGAACGGAGAAAGAGAAAAAAGAACAGCGTCACTTCCCGCCTGTAGGGTGGACAGGTTGGGAATTCAGTAAATCACAGGTGGAGAGTCGAGAGTGACAGGCAGACTTCAATTATCGATCATTCTGGGATGTACGGTAGGCACTAGGCAGGCAGGCAAGATCAGACTGCGGGTGGGATAGAGGGGAAGAGAAGAGGAAAGAAAAGAATAGAATCCAACAGAATAGGACGCAATAGGGATGGGATAGGATAGGATAGGATAGGATAGGATAGGATAGGATAGGATGGGATAGGAAAGAATAGGAGAAGTACAGACTAGGATAGGATGGGAGATAGGAAAGGATAGGTTAAGACAAGGGAGCCCATGGATTAGGATAAAATGGGATGAGATATGAGAGGAGAGGAAAAAATAAGATCGGAGTAAATAGGACATGATAAGGTAGTACGACAGACAGTACAGAGTAAGTAGTTATAAATCAGACCATGACAAATCAGGACTTTAGGAATTTATTGGAGAGTTAATATTGCTTTAGAGGTCATCATATATAATTGTTAAATCAACATTATATTCCTGGCATTAAGGAGGGTGTGCAGCAGCACATTGTCTAAATACATAGACAACTACTGGTGAAAAACAAACACAGAAACACAAATCGTAGAGTGGAAGAAATAACTATAAAAGGAATACCTTTAAGAACGCATGTTCACTTTCAAGAAATGGTCACTAGTACCTGATGTAACGATCTGCGTCGTACACGATATGAAACTATGTCGAGGATTGCAACTATTTTTCCTCATAACAAGAAATCACTTAACGACAAGATTCATTCTTAATAACAAACAACATCATGCCACTAAGAGACGAACTTCAAGCTCCTCGATGACTCAGCTAGAGGACTTACATCAAATGGCATGAACTGAGCCCTGAGAAACTTGATGTCATTAGACATAGGCAGATCTGCACCTCTTTGGCCCCGTTCTGAAAACAGAGACAAAGGACACGAGTTGAGATGTGCGTTGTAGTTATTATAATTCTTCATTATTATTTTACAACCACTCGCACTTAGTTTCTCTGAGGTCGTGTTCCTGATCCTTGTTGTTTTATTGTAAAATTGCAGGGAATCATAAGTGCCCTAGTCCTATTTTGCGAGGGTTCCTTTTTCCAAAGTTACTTTACTCGTCACTGTGCTTTGTATCGAAATCTGAATTTACATTAGTGTCAAATAAAGCTATCGATACGGCTCAAAATAAATATAATTAAAATTTACCACTAAAAAATAAAAATAAAAGAAGACTTGATTATAAGATTACGGTTTTAGAGTTAGGGCAAAAATTTATAACAGTAAAATAGTGATTTTACGCTAATACACTTGGTCCCTTTTAGGTGGATGGGCACCTCACTATAGCAATAAACATTAAAGAAAAAATCTAGAATAAACAAACTGGCCTATTAAATACGTTAAGTATACACTCAAAGTGACTGTTCCGGTCAAGACTTGAAGCATTTCGTTTTGTCTATTTCGTTCGCTCTTCAATTTCCAACGTTACGCATATTTGTAGCATCTGCTTGTTCGCCCTTAACTGTGTTTAGCAAAATGATCTTTTCAGTTACGACGGCTTATTCGTTCTGAGTTGACTTACTATTCAGTTCTGGGATTACTGAAAATTGAATTGTCAGACCCAGTAGCTCCTCTAGAGAATCTCCCTGGGGAAAGGCAAAAAAGTTTTGAAAATCCAATAGATAAAACTATAATGCTGAGACATTTTGTAAGGAATGACGCTATATCCTGGTATTCTCTAAAATACCTTACATGTCAATATCTCATGCTCAGTGATTGCTTAAGCTAATTAATCAAAACTTTACATTCAGCTACAGTTGTCAAACTATTTTTCCTTCACAAGTATTCTTAATTTTCTCTATTCGTTCCGTGTACGATATGACCGTGATTTTTTTCTTATCATTGTCTCAACCAATATAATGTATTAAGGATAAACTATTTAACAACAATCACCACTTCTTTTACTTATTCTGCAATGTGCACAGTTTCTGTTTTTTCATACGTTTAAGTCGTCGTAAATCATATTTTATCTCACTGATGCAAAGCCACACACAAAATCTGAGTGGCAACAGAGAAAGAGAGAGAAAGAAAGAAGAGAAAGTGGGAGAAACACAGGGAAAGAAAGGCGGAGAGAGAGCAAGAACAAAATTCATGAACAGAGAAATAATCATTCAGATTTCTTTTTCAGATCGTTGTAATACATAATACACCAGAACATTTAAGAGTAACTTACCAGTTCAGAACCCTTGTCCATCTGTGACTGTTTTACATCTATACTGAAGCTGAGGATTTATAAAACCTTATCAGTAGTGGCATTCCTGATGAAAGTATTTGTAGCTGAGAACTGGCTCAAAACTTTGCCGATCGTAAAGTTACACAGATTGCATGGCAGGAGTTTTTCTTGTATTTTTTCTGATAATTTCGAGAGATGCTCCATTGCATTTTTTTTCCTTTTTCACCCCGTGTATGTGCTTTTCGTATAATTATATTATGTTTTCGATGTCAAACTTTGCACATAATATTAAAATTTCCTTATCTATGATCCTACAGAATGTTACTGCAGGCTGTTGTCGATGCTGTAAGATTTTCTATGTTCAGAACATACTTTTTTTTTTACATTTCATTCAACATCCATCGGCTCCTGGTCAGACAAAATATGTCACCCCGTTCATTGGATAATCAAGATCTCAGTTATCAAAATTTCACCTGTTAAAGGGTTAAAAAAAAAAAGAAAGAAAACTTACCCATGAGTGGCAACAGAGCCTACCAGCAAATTGTCTTCAATGTCCAATCTGACAGATATGAATAAAGTCTGAGGAAGAGACAATACATATAATAAGTCTGAATAGGCAAAGTATAATGGACAGCTGTTTTCATTGATTTCTCTTCTCAATATTCATCTCTGTCCAGGTGACAAGCCTATCACATTCAGAGCAGAACGTTTCCTTCTCATTGCAGGCAGCTGTTTGCTTCTAGGCGACACTTCAAACTTACTACGTTCAGAACAACCCTCTTTTTTGTTCTACATATGTCATGGACACTCAATATGAATTTTTGTTTTGTTTGCTTGTTTGTTTTTTGTATCTGAACAAGTTCCTAGTGCCTTAAAATTTGTCTTATGTCCACTTCTTCGTATGTCTTTAGTGTTACAGTTGAGTTTCTCTCTGTCCCTGTATTAAAAATTTAATCACCCACAACCTCTTTGTACCATAAGTTTTCTTACAATCTGTTCGTTTTAATAGATTTCCTGATTGTATTTTCTTGCTGAAAATATAATCCACTGGATGGATTCAGTACAGCATTCTCTCATAGTTATACGTTGTGCTCCTCGTTGGAGCACCAACATTCGGACTTACCATGTTCATCTTGAGCAGTACGACAGTCGAGCCGTCAGGCCTGTTGACCATGACATCAACATCGCCCACAGCACTGGCCGTCATGTCCCGTGGAGAAACGTTTACACTGGGCGGTGCCGTAGAGCGAACTCCGAAAGAGAGAACCGAATTCGGGTACTTCTCGGCCAGCTGTAGACAAAAAAGGGAAATCGTGGTAGAGAACGGCCAACAGTGACAACAGGAAGAATTTCACACCAACAAAAATTCTATTAGCACTGCACTTTCCAATGGTAAAGAGTTGAGTATTTTGAAATTTGGGACTAGCAATAGAGTTTACCAGTATCCCGGGAAAATCTATCTTTTCATCACCTTGGCCTTGGGTCGGCCGTAAGTTTGCTTCACGTCTTTTATTTGACCCTGTCACAGTGGGTAGGACATTTATGACTAAAACCTTGCTGTAAGCGTAATGAACCTAGATGCCCTCTAAATAATAATAATAGTGAGTAGTGTTTATGATTTAATAACGTAGGAAAACGCCTAACCTACTTCCCCATTGGGTTTTTCCCGAAATCTTCTGTGCTATTTTTGAGTTTGGATATTAAGTTGCCACCCATCTTTAAAAAATAAAATGGTAGACACAGTGATAGAAAAGAGTTACTGGCTAGAAGAGACTCAATTGTCTGATAGTTATACAGCTTCAAAAAAAATTGTAAAAATACCAGAAGAATGACTGTCTTGATGGCACAATCAGTCGGGTTTGGATACCGGGTAAGCAGCTGCAAAAATGAGGATGCTAACAGCGTAGAACAGACTACTGGTAAGAGATAAATGAATTTAGCAGAAAAATTCTGATAACATTATGCATTCAAAGAGTGAAAAATGAATTTCTTGAAATTTGGGTACAGTCAATATTTTTTTGAACAATTGTTTTGTAGCAACAGTTACAACTCCTAATATATTTATACGAGTCCGCGTGTTTCGAACCATCTTTTGACTATGCTACAATTATCGAATAATGAATTCTTCCCGAGGGCTTTCCACCCGAAATATATCATTATTCTATAAAAGGGCGAATCCACATAAACTCTGCATGAAAATACATCTTTGTTAACCACCTCTATATTTTCTGATCTTAACAAGTATGAGATAACTATCATTAATTTTATCACGATTTCTTTGCTTTTATGTTTGTGGTCGAAAGAAAATACACTTGTCTGTAATATTGTTTGTAGTTTGAAATCTAAACCACCGTTTTTTTTTTCTTTCTACTCCCAACTCCGTGATAGGAAAGTACTGCTTCCTCTTCTATTCCTACTGCTTCTTTAGTAATGATTACCGACCATCATTCACAGACGTCATGCGTGCAGTGTAATTTTTAAGTGAGAGATTATATAACCTAAATTGATCCTGTCCTTGCCTTTTCGCTAAAAAAAAGGTAGCGATAGATCAATTTAGGTGTAAAGCTGAGCCCGGACACGAGTAAGTTATGAATAAAAGTTAACGACAGAGAGGCATGAGGAGATATAAATCTCATCTTTCTTGGTACGAGTAAATTATAGAGGAGAGAAAACAGAGTAACTTTGTTATGATATGATCAGATCTTGCCCCGTGTAGGGAAAAGTTACGAAGGATTGGTAATAGAGGGTTTTATGAGATCAAAACGTTTCTCGTTCGAGTGAGTTATGAGGACAAGAGAGCAACAGAAACATCGTCATCTCAGTTGCCAAATGATGTATGTCCACTACAATTGTGACAATCAGTTCATTTTCTTTTAATTTCATTTCATTTATTTATTTATTTATTTATTTATTTACTATTATTATTATTATTATTATTTTGCTTTATCACTGCATTCTTTTCTGTCTTTCTTTTTCTTTTTTTTTTTTTTTTTTTTTTTTGAAAGATGGTTAAAAATTCTTTACTTTCTATAGGTGCCGCATCCAACCACGTTGCCAACATTCTGGTGTTAGCTTAAGTCTAAAGATGGTAAATTCTCTATGGAATGGACATACAACACACTTGTCAACTGAAGTGACGATACGTCATGAGGTTACGATTAGGGTCTTGGTAAGCCGTTCAACCTCCTGAGTGTGGTTATCTCCTCATGAGGACACATGTCTTACCTCTGACACGGATAAGTTATAGAGGACAGATAACAACCGAGGACATCACCAGGTCATGTCGTAGTCTTGAACGTATACGTTACCAAGAAAAGATAACAAGAAATCTCAACTCTTGGGTGAATAAAATCGTGAGGAACAGATATCAGATTCAAGCTCACCTCAGGTATGAGAGCACCCGCACAGAACTCCTCACAAGTTGTGTCGAAATAGTCTTCATGGCCGGGCAGCAACTGTAATAACAGCAGGACACTTTGTTAACAGGCTGTTATGTTCTAAAGTCAAGAGTCTCCCGCGGGGGTCTGGGGTTTATAAGTAAGTTCTCTTCTCCCATCTGCAGGCGGTGTAACCCTGCCATCGGTGGGGTGTCTTCCATGGAGTGCCATTCTCGACATTCCAGGAGAGACATCTCTTCTCTCTCCCTCTCCTTGCTCCTGTCTTCTGTCCCACTTTCTTTCCTCTCTTCTTCTTGACGTGTAAATGTATCTTTCCGTCTTTGACACAATACAGCCGTAATCGTGCTGATGTGTCGTTAAACCCCAACACAACACAACATCTGTCACCTTACATTCTTTCACTCACTCAGTGAAGATTATTATACATGTAATATAATAGTAATTATTGTGTGTGTTTGCATCTAAACTAAGATTTGTATATGTGCTTTTGTAGGCATAATAAATCACATGTGTGAGTGAAATCAAATTAGAAGAACAAATGCACATCCCGAAAATCTCGATTTAAGTTGTTGGGTGGGGGGGGGGAGGGGGCTAATTTTTATTTGATGGCACTGAAGCTCGATAATTATGGTCTCTATCAAGCTCCTCTGGAATATTGCACGCAATAATAAGTGCACACTATGATACAGTTAAAAATCGATTCATGACTCGGCGTAGACGCCGCGCCCCTGTCTGTGGAAATCTTTTAAAAAAATTAAAATTTCTCTTCCTAATTTCTTGTGACAAAAGAAGCCAAGATCATCTTCTCTTAGCACTGCAAGAATATATATTGGTACATATTATATATTGGTATATGCTGATGCTCTATGGATACCTCTAAAGCTACCACCCTCTTGCCAGACCTCTCTGCTCTCTACCTGCTTTTTAGGGGAATTTATCGTGTCTACACGTACTTACGTAATACAAAAGGGGCAAGACAATGTCCACCACCCACTTACATCTGATTTGGTGACAACAAACTGCAGATGGCCGTTCTGGTGAGCAGCATAGGCGTATGTATTGGCGGAATATTCTGTCAACCACAGGTACACCATCTTTCTGGTCTGGTTGAAACCCGGGAATGTCGGTGGTGAGAAAGGGCTCGGCTCTCTGTCCGTTCTCCAGAACACTTCACCCTGGAGACAGCAGGAACAGGGATCGTGAAAATAAATAGAACTGGCATCCATGTTTGGTCCTCTACAAACCCAGTAAGGTTAAACGCAGGAGAACATTTGAAGTCCGTAAACAAAGAAGTGATCAGAAAGTACAGAAGTGGAGAGAGGGAGAAATAATATAAAAATCAAAACAAAGAAAAAAGGAAATAATATCATGCGGAATGGACAGATAGACAGACAAGGAAAACGGTTTGCAAGGGAAGGAGAGACAGACAAAGATGAAAATTAGTTTAAAAAGAAAAGAGACTAAAAGAGAAATTAGATGAGGATGGAAATGGAGGAAGGAAATACTGAAAAGGGAAAAAGATCAGCAGAGACATCTGCATACTGACCTTGTGTAAACTCTCCATGTATTGCGACTGGATATCAGGGGAGTTTTCCAAACCATAGTCAATAACAAAAAAACGATCTATGTCTGCAGTCACTGCAAGTACAAAGGAGATCATACGGTTTTCTTCAAACACTGTTATTGTACACAATTTAAGATGCAGGGCAGCTGAGAGTCTGCACTTCTACGGTAAGAATTGTCTGTTAGATGACCGTAAATGGGGTCGACTATCAGACTACAGTTTACATTAATGGGAGATCGTTTCGCAGATTATCTGCCCCTGACTCGCTCTCCCAAAAAAGGGACAAAATGTAATGGGAGATCATTTTGACCAGTGCTATTACCTGCCTCTGCTCGACAAAAGAGGTGTTGAGCAAGTACTGTAAAGAGGTAAAAATCCCGTTTCTTCTTGTCAGTCTTTTTTTCATGATGTGTGTTTCAAGCAAAGAGCCCAGAAGTATTTTTTTCATCCTTTGCACTATTTATTCAATCTCTCTTTTGTCTGGTAAAGGGAAATAATAGGACTGAGCACAACGATCTCCTATTAGCAGACTCATGTCCACAGTCACTGTAAGTAGTTAAGAGATTTTAGATTGCAGTTATAGTGGTTATTCATAATTATAACTCCAGCTACCTCTGCAAGATTCATACTTTTCTTTCTTTAGTGTTGAAATTGGTTACTTTTCTAGCTTTTGAAAGCGGTAGGTGTTCCACTCTTGCTTCAGAGATAATATTGTATTGTCAAGATACAAAACAAAACAACAAAAATCAATAAAACAAAACAAAACAAAAAAAACATTAATAAAGTGAAATAAGAATTTGACAAGACTTTAAAATGAGTTGTCGCAAATTAAGGAGTTTTACATGCCACTGTATTTCTGACGTGTTTCTATTCAACAATGAGTGAATAACTGTAAGTTTTATCCACTTTCTAATGCTCTTCTTCACAAGATACTGAATGGCATTAATTTCAGAATTCAGTTATATTTTGAACCCACTATTCCATATAACTTTTTTTTCTGTGAGATGTAGAAAGAGAAAATAGCGTGAAGACGCCTCTTACACTAAAGATCACTCCGTTCAAACAAAAAATAAAATAAAGTAAAATAGAAGTCAAAAGTCACCTTCAAGTATTCAGCTAGAGTTAGCATAAATTTTGACTACAATATTCTGTGACTTGACCTCAGAAAATCCAGTTTTGTGTATGGCAATTTCAAGTTGGTATTAAAGACAATTATGAAGGGAAATTTTTTATTTTTTTTTTAATATACGAATAAAAAAAATGTATTTTAACAAGTCATGCCCCCCCCCCCCCTCCTTTTTGTTTTTAAGAGAAGGAAAAATATTTAGGATCTGTTATGTTTTTACAAACATAAATATTTATCTCCAAAAAAAGTTCTTGCCATTGATTTATATGGTGGAGTTGGTTAGAGAGGAGTGGGCGGGGGGGGGGGGGGGGGGGGGGGCAAAAAGGGGGGGGGGTTTTTTTTTTTTTTTATTTTCC
>JBCEWB010440788.1:0-20016 GCA_039654565.1 Peronia peronii | reverse complement strand
ACGAGATTGCAGTATCTTCGTTCGGTCGATTCGGGATCACTGGCGAAGTCGAGTAGCCCGGCCTGTTCCTCCTGTAGAATTAGGTATACCAGGGAAATAAGAAAATGAAGGCCGAAGGGCTCATCTCTGTGTAGAGAAAGTAGGGAAAAATAGAGTAGGAGATAGGAACGCTAGAAGATTTGACATCCAAAAGAACAATAGCACGGGACCCACGAGTGACCAAAACTTTTTTTCTTTGAAAGGATTTGTTTGTTTGTTTTTTTTTAGGAAAAAACATGATTTGTTTTTTTGTTTGTTTGTTTGTTTGTTTGTTTTTAAATAAAAACCCGTCGAGATAACCTCCACTAGGAGGTTGAAAGACGTATTACAGAAAGTAACGTAACGCAACGTTAAGGTAACGTATAAAAATGTAATGTGGTTCACATTGAACGGCCGGGTTGCTTTTATCTCCCTTTTTCTTTATATAATATATTATAAAAGCATTGTGCAATATATATATTGAATATATATATTCCTGTCTCCGTGTGTGCGTGCGTGCGTGCGTGCGTGTGTGTGTGTGTGTGTGTACAGTTGTGAAATAAAGGTTTAACTGTTTCTGCTGTGCCCAAAAAAAATAAATAAATTATTCCAGATAAATAACATATTTTATTATATAGCTGATTCACTCAATCTGTATTTAGTACTGATTATTAGGAAATGGTATCGCTCCAGCGTGAAAGATAACCAAAACTCATTAAAGAAAACGAAATGACGTTGTATTGCTATCACAAATAAAAACTCTTTGCTTAGTATTGAAATGCAACGAAAGACAGTTCTATCTAGTTATAATTTCATAATTTAGCCGTTTCCGGAAATACCTTTTCGACAGTGGATTTATTGAAAGCAGTAATTTCAGTTTTCGTGATGCCGTTATGTTCATATTGATACACTTCCGATCTGTGGTACTTAAGCTACATATTGTTAGTATATCTATTTCTAGGTTTGTAAAATTTATATTGTGGTGCCACTCATAACAAAGCAATATAATTTAATTATTTTGCTTGAAATATTTTTTCTACTTTCCTGTTGAACGTTTCTCATTTTTGTCATCCGTTCTAACTAAACATAAAAAAAATGGGTCACCTCAACAATTCCAGGTCTCTCAATCGTTCTTTAAAGTGAAAAGGTACCTTTCACACGTGTAAATATGTTCGTTTCGACGTTCACTGCCAACATTGGATTATTGTCTTGAACTCTATATCAAAGACCATTATTTCTATTAAGCACACAAAACGAATTATGCAAACACGATGATTTTCGACTTTGACAAAAGCAGACTATGAACTTTTTTCCCGCAATATAAGGTCGCATACAAAATTGCACAGAAACTGATGCAGTAGAACTTATTGAAATTTTCGCCCAAAGTGTACCACTTAGAAGTTTACAAGCTATAACGCATGCATACACTACCAATGACTCACCACCAGTAGACTTCGTTTCTGTCACTTCTAATCGAGTACAGCTCCTTATGTTTAACAAAACACTGTCTTCGCCAAGTTGACTTATTTTCCTCCTCCTCCGCCCCTTATCCCTCTTTATTCAAACACAATTTTCCACCATACTTTATTACTATAAGACAACCAAATACATCACTTCATTTTCTAGAAATTGCAATTTGTTCACTACACGTTTATTAATGAGAGAGGTAAATCCAAACCTGGATCTCTCTGAAACGTAAGTTTTCTGGAGAAAGGCGTTTCGTCAGAACACTGACCTTAGAGCTAGCAAAAACTGACGTCCAATTTGAAATGACATAATTCATGGGTGTGAGAAGGCTGAGAAATCATATCTCAGTTAGCAGACATAACCCACACACCCCGTCTGGGCCTGAAGTGTCACTTTGTCCTTCATACACGCGTGGGGCAGGCCCCAGAATAGGAAAAACCTATACGCGAGAGAGGCGCGCAACGGATATTGAGGGATGGGATAATGATTGGATCAAGGTGCATGGATCAAGGTGCACGTCAGCACGAGGTCGTCCAGTGCTTCAATTCAAAGATCACAGCAGGCACAACATCTGCACCATTAACTTGGGTTGGTTGTGTAAAAGACTGTTAAATAACCGTCAAAGATGATTTTTTCCGCACAAAGATAAAAGTCATCACTCCAGTTTTCACCTTTCTCTCTTCTCTCTCTCTCTCTCTCTCCCTTTCTCTCTCTCTCTCTCTCTCTCTCTCTCTCTCTCTCTCTCTCTCCCTTCTATCCCCTCCCGTTTCTGTCCACTCAATTGTAAAATCTAGTTTCTTATGTTTCTGTGTGTATGTCGCTGTCAAGTGACGTTCTTTGGCCCACATAATTATCTCTGTCTGTCGCTGCAGCTCCCTCCCCCCTCCCACACACACACTTCTCTCTCTCTCTCCCTTTCTCTCCGTCTGTCTTTCTCTCTCCATCCTCCCTCACCCTCTCTGTTATTCACGAGCCCACTCGCTCCCTCTTACTATCTATGTATATCAATCAAAGCTGTCTCTGAGATTTTCCCTTTCTCCCAACCCTGTGTTTCTCTAAATCGTCGTTGTGTCGTTGATTCAACCCTACTCAATCCGTCTCTGTATCTTGTTCTAACATTATCTCTGTATAGCCAGGATTATGGGACAGCATTGGAAACTATGCTTCTTGACTGGGCCAACCCAGATTTATTGGAATTCAACGTGCCCGTCCATCATCGCGCGTCTTTGGCCATTTTACAGGGATTGTCCTCGAATCACCAATGTTACTATGCACATCGAAGGGGTTCTCATACCGGAAAATCTCGCTGCGGACCGTTCTACGTTCCAATACGGAGATGGTACGGACCTTTGATTCCGATATCTATTGTTATCCTCGGAACAGTGACAGAGACGCAGCCTTGAACTCTCATATCCCAATATTCTTACGGCGTACAAAAGCTATTTCCGCCTGAAACATTGAAAAGAAGAGGTACAAAAAGGATGAGCGAGTTAGTCAGTTAATTAATAAGCTCGAAGTAATAAAATTACTCCCAATATTTAAGTGCACTGCCCTCGATGGTCTTGTTCGATTTTGGTATACTGAAACCGTCTATCTGTTTCATGAATAACCAGAATATTATCGATAAGAAGTTTTCTGAGGATTTAAATAATGACGCTAAACGCAAACTTCTAATATTTTCCTATCCCGTTTTCGTTAACAGTATAGGGCATGAAATCAAGCTGCCGAACCAAACAGGGAAAAAAGTAAATAACATACCGGAACACGGCGAAGGAAGCTTAGGTTTGGTGTCAAATTTTGCCTGTGAAAAGTGATCGTTGTCAATTTAAAGGAAAGTAAGAGTCGTTTATTTTGGTGGAAAATTTGTTTGGCTAGAAATCTGGGCCGACATATCCAAAATTGCCTCCTGTTATCCCATGATCAGTAAAATCTTATTTGCTTAACGGAATCCTCTATGACTCCGTGGCGCCACATTTATCGTCTGACGTTCTCCGAAGTGCCGAGCCAATAAGCTTTGGAAACCTCTATCCTAGTGCATCATCAATAGCGTTTCAATTGCCACCGATAAAAAGCCAGTGTGGGTTGGAACACTAGAAAGAGGGAGAAAAGGCAAAAACGGGAGCAAAGTCCACACCCATGCGGACAGCTCACTCGGGCAGAGGCGCGCGCATGCAAGCACAGTTCTGATCAATAATCGAAGACAACAGGACGGATGACGAAACTTCAATTGTTCTGGGTATCCTTCCTGGGTACTCGGGTACAGCTCCGCTGTGAGGAGGCGGGCCGGGGCTCTTGTTCTCTTTCTTTCTCTGCTCTTGTTGCCCAAAGTAGAAACAAAAATATGTAGGGTGGGTTCTAAATTTAGAACTCGCGATCTTTAAATGGGAAGTCCCGCCGGAAATAGTAACGGCCAAGCCCACACTGATGTTCCAGAAATATCCTTGGAAATGGTGGTCATTTCAATTGCCGTTTTTTTTCTTTAAATTATTATCATTATTTTAAATCCCCCCCCCCCCCCTCTTCCAAAGCTAAATTTATCAAGTACGTGGTCCTTTAATATGTTCGCCAAATAAGAACGATTACCGAAAACCATGGAACAGGAACGGAAAAAAAAAAACGTGTATTCCAGGAGATCGAGGAACGTGGTCTAGCACAAGTGTCCAATGCCAAATGAATTAGAGTAGCTGTATCTGCACATTATCAGCTTGTTTTTCAAGAAACTCGACATGTGAGATAACCAATGCTACTGAATATTATTATTCCTATCCGTTTATCTTGCCTAAGAGATTTTATCTCCGTGCTAGTTCTATTTCTGCTGGTGTTTTCCGCACTTAAAAAGAAATTCGTGATTGAAAAATTGTTAGATTATGTCTAGACCGTCTGCATTCTTTGTCTCTACAATTATTTTTCTGGGGGGTTTTTTCCTGCTATTATTTTTTTTTTTTTTTAACACTAAGGAAATTAAGAGTATCTGTAAAAGCACAAGTGAATATGTGTACTTTTAGGGTTGGTATATTACATGAGAATGCTTGGAGAGTGGGTCCACGACACACGTGACTACTTGGTATAAAGCCGGAATCGCGTGGTCTCCTTGACGTGATTAGCAGGGTTCACCCAGGTGGAAAGACACTGTTACGTTTTAGAAATCGGTTTGGAGGAAACATCCGGAGCGGTCAGGACGCAAATGACTTCTTCCTGAGAAAATTCTTAGAATAAGATTACTGTCAATCAAAACTTCCTCATTCCCGGGGGGGGGGGGGGGGGAGGATTTCTGCATTGACTTTTTCCAACCGTTTCTTCGACCTTTCTCTGCTCTGATTTCCATGCTTGTCCCAAAACTTATGGGGAAACTAGATGCCATTATATTTTTTATTAGTTCTGTTTAACTCTTTAATGTTTCGTTTTTCGAATTGTCAGAAAAATGACAAATTAAAAACAAGCTCCAACTATATGATCATTATAGTAATATTTCATCTATCTGATGCGATAAATATGAAGAGATAAACGAAGGAAAATTTTCTATATAGTTATGAAAAACATTGGACAAAAGAGGTGTTGAAATCCTACAAGTCTATTTTCATTCCACCCCCCCCCCCCCTCCACCCCTCCCCTCAACCACCCACCCCAAGGTCGTTCTGGCCTGGTGACCCGTATCCAGCAATACAGGAACAAAAGCCGTTTAGTCCCGTTCATTGATACTGAGACAACCTAAGGTTTGCCCCCTCTTCAAAAAGACAATAGATCTTGTATGTGCATTCGCCCATTCTTCAGGACTCTCAGGAATGTGTAAATTCCTTCAGCTCACTTCCTTATTCCATACAAATCAATACCAAATTGCCCATTGCAAAGCTCACAAAGGGTTCTCAAGCAGTGAATGTTTGCAACGTGTATAGTTCTACAATGACCAATGTATCTATCAAGACACCTTAGAGCAGAAACAAACAAAAATGAATGCTTTTCTTTTCTCGCACTGCACTTTACAGTGATCACACCTCTCTTTTTCAGGATGTTTACTGCCTTTGTTGAACTATCTTCCAGACTTCCCTCGATTACCTGGTCAACAATTCACATGAGTCTGTGAGGAGGAGGAAAAGGATATGAAAGCTGAGATGGAAGACAAGGGTGGTAGACAAATGCAAAGAAGAAGAGGTTAATTTGCTCCTTCTTGCTAGTTCTGTTCTTGTTATCAATGTCGGGTTGAAATTCCTCTTTCTGTCATCCTCCCTCTCTTTCTGTCATCCCCCCTTCCCCTCTTTCTCTCTCCACTTTTCTCTCACTCTTTCTCTCACCACATCTTTCTTTCGATCGTTCATTCTTTGTGTATTCTTGTGTATATATGTATGTCTGTGAGTATGGTGTGTGCTTATGTGTTGTAATTGGTTTGGATTTTTTTTCTTCATTTTCCCCCCCAACATACTTTATTTTCTTTTCCTCTTCAACATTTCGTTTTGCTTTTCTTTTCCTTCAACGTTCTCACTTCACTTGTTATTACTAATATTACAGCTACGTCAATTGTGCTACCTGCCCCACCTGCTCATGACAATTTGATTTCCTCTCCCTTTCTCGCCAAAAAGGTTGTTGGAAAGTTTCGTGGGGACAAAACTTCATACTGTAATAAAAGAAATATAAATGCACAGTAAATCCCATCAAACTGAACGAGTTCGGCCACCAATGTGACTGATGTCACAATCTCTACACCTGCGAAGCAAATCCCCTCTACACTCCCACTGTACACTCTTCCATTCATAGTTCTAATTCCCTTCCATCCCTCACATTTCGTTCCCAAACGAATGTAACAGCCATTACAGACCACTGATGATTGATTACATATGCCCTCTATCACAGTCATATATTATCATCATGGCTATAACACTGACAATTAAACATAGCTACCAGTGAACTGAAGTGAATCGGAGTCTTTTCACACACTCGTAAATAACGCGACACCACGCGCACCCTCAGAATGCTTTCTTGTAAACGGAAACCTGCTGACTGTTTTTGGTCCGAGCAACGATCCACCGATCGCAACAGGATAGGCTGGATGTTGGTGAAGCACCAGTTCGCCGGCACATCTTTCGCGTAACTAAACGCACACTACTGACTTGTACGCGGCGATTACAGAAGCTTGAAATGCCACATTATTTTCCCAATTTCGTACCAAACAATAACGCCCAAGATTCGGTTTGTTATATGCTTCTGGTGAAGCAAAATGAAATAAAATAAAATGAAATAAAACAAAATAAATTGAAAACTGTGACAAAAAGCAAACAAAAATAATAATATGACTATTGCCAAAAATTTCGATAATCGTGTTCTAGGAGTGAACATTCGTTTGGTATGCAACGAAGAATCAATAGGCCCACTGCTGCATCAATTGTCAGGAGGAATATAAGATAATTTTCATTAATATTACCACGCATATTCTGCGAGGCCGAGTATAAGTTATAATGTTCTCACACAATAATCTATCTACACGTATAGAAGGGACAGAAAAAAATAATAATAAAATAAAACAACAAAGACTGAAAGCCATTGGATCCATCTATAAAGTGTGTCAGAATTCAGTTTTTGAAATAGAGAGTGCTCACTCTTCGATAGGCAAGCAAAATATCTTCAACTTTTTCAGTCACTTCTCTTGATTTGAGTTTCATTTAGTCCAAAACTGACCTTGGTGAAAATGATCAAGAGCATTATCTCGTTTTCCTATTCATATTGCAAATGTTAATGTGTTCTCCAGATGTACAGGACCTATGATGAGTATCACATTGGATGTGCTGTCCGTTGACGTTTTTCCTGGGTTCTTCCCCTTGGACTGAGAACAATGGAGAAGAAGAATTGTAATTGTTTGTATGGTAAGAAAGACGGCTGTCAACGGCAACGGAGAAATATGACGTATGGTACTCGGGATTGAACTTCAATTCAGAGACTAGATAGATCCCCTCCTCCCCCTCTCCCTCTCGGCCTCCCGCTCCATTTAGCACTGTTTGTTACTCACAGGGCGAGAATGTGGAAATGCCGCAGTACCGCCAACTGGGATAGTGAAATGAATGAACACGTGGAATCCAGGAATGTGACAATTGTATAGGTGTGTTAGTGTTAGTATGAGTTTATGTGTTTGTAAGTCTCTGAATGTGTTTGTGAGTGTATGTCTGTCTGTATATGTTTTCGGCTGTATGTAATAAATTTATGTCGGTGTATATGTATATTTGTAAATGTTTCTGTATGTGTTTGTCTGCTAAGTGCCAGTTGTATCTAACATACAAAAAAAGGTGCATTTCTATTTTGACAAGAAGAAAGGTGAATGTTTATATAAGCCAAATCAAAGCGGAACATCAGATAATAATAAATCAGCCACAGCTGTCAGTCAGATATAAGTTAAAGGGGAAAGGGAAGAGGGGGTGGGGAAGAGGGAGGAACAGAAGGAAAGAAGGGAGGTGGAAAAGAGGGTGAAAACTGCCAGGCAAGTAAAAATGGCTATGAGTGGAATAAGGAATTGAGAGAGCAAGTGTAGCAAAGATATCTCAGTAAAAAAGCAAAATAGTACTTAACGCAATTATTTTGAAATGAAAAAAAAAAATGACCGATGTTGGAAACAAAGTTGGATGACAAATCCGTACCCAATCAACTGATTTTCACTTCTTTCGTCTCATCCGTAACGTTTCTCTTCTTTCTTAGTATTCTTCCTATCTGCTACTTTCATGATCACCACAGATGAAAAGAGAAAGAGAGAGAGATGACTTCTTTCTTCAGTTACTACCGTCATCTCAGATAACACCTAAACTTATCTAGCAGAAAACAGTACATCGGCAGCTGGAAGAGAATATACTTCGCCCATTCGCCAGATAGAGGGTAATGAAGAGAGAGGAGAGATATATGGGGGGATAGAGGAGAGGGGGGATAGAGAGACAAACATATACACAGAGGGAGAGAAAAATACAAAATGTGAAAGTATTGCTAATACTGAAATAGAAAATCACATGACGATGAGGAAAAGTCAAGATGGGTTTGGGTAAAGGAAGGAAGAGGCCGTGGTGCTGAAAAAGAGGGGGTGGGAATGGGAGGAGGGCAGGGCTACCAAAGTAATGGAGACCGGATAAGTTAAACAAACTGGTGTAAATAAGGAAAATCCAACCAACGAGGAGGAGAGAGAAAGAGTTAAATAGGGAGAGAGAGAGTTGGGGGGGGGGTTGGGATGACGGAAAGAAAAAGAAAGAAAGAAGAGAAGGTGATGGCAGAAAATGTAGATCTAGTTGGGTAAATGAGCAAAACTATAAATATGTTCTCTACTAAAGTCGGTATCTTAGGTTGTAATCCTGTCGAGCAGCTGTGTGTGAGAGAGAACAAGAGGGATGTGAAATGCACTCAACCAAAAATTTACACACAAAAAAAGAAAGAAGGAAGGAAAAAGTACGTTAACGGTGTACCGAGCGGCGAGCGACAAGCTGGCGAAGTGCGAGGTGGCCTAGTGGAGTTAATGAGTGACGGGCCTATCAGGCACGAAGTGAATAGTTAACCCCTCGCATCTACCATCGGGCCGGCGGTGAGCAGCAATGGTGGGCTGGGAACGGGCAAGGGCAGAGGTGGGCTCTATGACGACAGCTGAACCTTGTGGGTGTTTGACACGTCCCAGCCCGCCGTTTGATACGGAAAGGCGAGAACTCGAAGATCCGCTCAGTGGTATAAAAGCCGGCTGGGTCCATTGTCAAGTCACTAAGAACCATAGAATCGAACGGTCACATTCATACGATCTTGTCCTTGTTCTTTTTCAGCCAAACGCATCTGAGACATCGTTGATCACAGCTGACTAATTGTTTATCGTTATACACTACTGACTGGCACCTTACGTCGGATGTTTTGTTTCTTCTGGTCATAGAATGACAACATGATGAAGAGTAAACGGTAAAGTTATACACTTGATACCACTCTTTCACGACCGCTAACTTGAAATATCAAAGGGACATACCTGATACAGCAATCTGCAAATTATCGACTGGACTTTTCTGAGCTGACAAGTTGTTGATCCACTAACGTTCTTGTTGAAAAAGAACATTTTAAACTAACTTTTACAATATAATATGTCTATTACTTGTCGATCCATCATGGGCTCATCTGAGAGGAAGGCTAACCCGTCGTCAGAAATACAGTGCTCAACACATGAAAGTGACTGTAAGTCGGAGATCTCATCGGCGCCTCTGACCGGGTCTTACATATACTGCAAGCACAGCTGCCGACAAAACGAAACTAACAACTGCCAAGATGGAACCGTTTCTTCACAGTCATTTTCTTCCTCATCACCATCATGCACATCAACGACGGCGAAATGTTTCAAAGCCTCCGGTTCGCCGTTGCCAAAATCCTTCTTGCCATGTTACAACGCCCCCACTTCCAGCATTCACCAACTTGTATTCTCCACGAAAGAAATCTCATCTAGAGCTCTCCTAGACCTTGTCTCTTACATTTCCAGCAAGAACACTGGCCATCTAAAACTAAAGATGTTAATGACAATTATTTTCATCATCTTGTCTCTGAATGTTTGCCATACAGAATCCAGGAGCACGGGTCTCTGCCGAGGGATTCCCTGTGCCAACGGAGGTCAACTGCTAGTGTCCAATAGTGTTTGGGGAAATTGCCGGTGCCGGTGCCGGGCTGGCTATGCTGGGCCATACTGTCAGTACCAAATAGCTCGCAAAAGAAGTGGTTCGGAGGACGTCGGAAATCGTAGACTTAATCGGTCCGAAGCCATGGAGAGAATCAGAAATCGTCTACTGCTGTTGGCGCAAAGACTGAATGAGCTGGACGCACGAGATGCCGCACAGAACAGAAATGATGAGAACGGAAACCTGTCTACTTCCATGGAACCTGAAACTCTGAGCGACGGTCAAGCGATAACCAACACTGAAGTTAGCATAGAAGCGACCAGAAGATTGCTCCGCTCCAGGCGGGCTTGGCATCCACGCGACATCTCGAGATAATCTGTCATTTGTAAGTATACATACATGTCAAAATATAATTCTTTACGTATCTCTTGATATATATATATTTCTCTTTTGTAGGTGCCGCCTTATCAATTTTTTTCTGTCTCTTTGCTGTCATCAAAATATATCAACTTTTTTTCATTCCTTTTGTGTTAGTCTTTTCTCTTCGACTGACAAAACCCATACATTTCTCTTTCTCCTCCTTATCCTTCCTGAATTTATAGTCTGGGTTTTTTTTTTCATGTATTTTGTTTTTCTTTGTGCGAATCCATATGTTTTAAGTCATGTCATAGGAATACAGTAAATTTTGTATCAACTTGCATCACCCACGGACAGGCGTGCCCGCCGGCAAGTTATACAATGCCAAGAGATAACATTCTAGATAACCATTACAGGGTGACAATGAGGTCGGATATAGTTCTTCTCCTTCATATTCAGCCTTCAACCAATGACATCGGTCTATTCTGTGCTGTTATCAATGATAGGGAAAAGAGATCTAGTATCGGAATTCGCTTTTCTATCTGTCACATCAAACCCAAGCCCCACTAATCATGACTTTACACATTTTTTTATTCGTTAAACCCCATTGAGTGGACACTCCCTCTTATTGTCAGTGTGTGAAAGTACAAAATTCTTGATCTTATTCAGGGCTTCCTTTTGAGGGTACCCTCTCGGGCACAAAAAAAGCGCCGTTCGAACTTCAATTTTAATGCCATTTTTCATCTTTAATGATTTAATATTCTGATTAAAAGAAAATTTGAAAACCTTGGTATTCCTGAACAATCCAAAAAAAAAAAAAAAGAACAGTAATGAATAGTAAATAGACATTTCATTTCATGTCGGACAACACACAACAATCACTCTAACTGCCGATTCACGTTTTCATTACCATTAACATGAAATTCTCACAATAATAAAAAAAAAAAAAGAAGTTCTCATATCACTTAGTGACTAATGAAAAGTGCTAGTGGTGAATTAAAATGTGTGTAAAATGATAATTAATCAAAGAAAAAAAATCATTGAATGCTTCTGTCTCTGTTCAAATCTTTTAATAAGATTATTATATTTTGTCAATGCATATCGCATATCGCCATCTCATTTTGTAAAGAAAAAAAAATGTGCGAACAGGGATGGGTTCAAGGCAAAATGATGGGAGTGTAGATGGCAAGAGTCAAGTTGTGGTCTAGTTTACACTGACCCAAATAGCAGAAATTGGAACAAGGCACGAAATACTTTGCCCTCCTTTCACAAACCATGTGGTCATGGCAATAGTGCTTTCTTCTCGTATCTCATGAGTGGTTCACTTCAGCGGGCGAGCAGTCCATAATATGAAATAATATAACAAATTAAGGATATCAAGGTATTCAGCGCGATTTCAGAGATCAGGGAATTTGAGCAAATATGGGCAAACAAATCTTTCTTTCATGCAATCTGATAAGTAACTAATGCAAAAAAAAAAAAAAAAGCAAAAAGAACGCACTGCAAGAATTAAATCAAAGAGCAACCTTGGATTATATCACAAACATGGCTAACTATATTTCTGAGACTGAGGATATCACTGTACTTCCGATCTACTCTAAGAGCAGTGGAAATTAGCCCATCAATCGCAGTTTACCATAGATAATATCCGCCTCATGTCGGTCTTCTTTTTTTACGTCCTTCTGGCACAAGACATAATGTAAACTTATTCAACGTATGCTGATTGTTTTTTCCTTGAATTAATATTTCAAAAGGAACGAACCAGGAACTTTAGGACATATAATTTTTTCCTGGTTAAAGACGTATTTACGGATGCGATGACTTTTGTTCATTATGTACATTCAGTGATTATAGGGTATAATTTCCGTAACACTTCTCTTTGTTAATTGTAATTCCTTTTGACACATGTGATAAAAGCATGTCAATTTCTCAAAAAAAAGAGAAAAAAAAAAGCATGCTCGTGTTTCCTCCTTCACATAAAGGATTTTTTAATTGTTTTTTTTTTTCATAATGAACACGAGCTGTGAATCTAAAGGTAAATGATATCATAAGCAATATTTTGAAAAGTGATATTAGAATCCGTTGCACAAAATGCAAATATAGTTTATCAAGTGACAATCTGCAAATGTACAAGAATTCGCCACCTCCCTATAAGTAGATCTAGATCTATAGCTTTACGATTTCTTTTATGAAAAGTTTAGATGATGGCACAATTATTGTGGCCTACGGTGTGCCTGTTCATTCCTGACCAAACGAAAGTTGAATGGTAAATTGGAAAGTATCGTGCAGGAGGGCAGCGTATCGTCTTGAAGCACGGTTAATTACCTGACTTTATGGCATTGTCATGTGTCCCGTTGCCCCGAGATCGATGGCTAATCATTTAAGCCTATCCCTCTGCTAGCCCACAGACAAGGTAACAAGTCTTGCCCACCGCTAGGATAAATCATTCATTTCAAGCTGACTTGATTCGCGTTATGATTACACTGGAGGTCCCGATGATTACGCACCGGCCAGCACGTTATGTTTGTGCACGCAATCCCTCCCGTCGTTTTTCTCCTTGCCTTCCATCTCCTTGTTGTCTCAGACTTCGTCTCCGCCCCAGCTCTTCATGTTCACAGTCCGTTGATTTTTTGATGTTGTTATTGTTTTACTCTAAATGCGTCAGTATCCAATTGCCAGCTACGCCCTTTCTTCTCCTCTCTCGCCCACACTTCATAATTTATTATTCTCAGTCGGTGAACCAGCAGAGACGCATGACTGTTGAGTGTATCAATGTTCGTTTATTTGAATGCGATTTTAATGTAATACTGTCTGCTGGACAATATCATTATTAAAATTCAAAAATGAAGAGCAATTTTGACAGACATACTGACCTAGATCACCGTTCTCTCCAATGCCAATGACTAGAACGTAGAAAAAGAAAGAGCGATTCATGATTTGCTACAGCTGATTAGAACCAATGTTTCAAAATTCTCATTTATTAATGTTCCTTTCCGCTTTCTTTTATTTCCAGAATAAACCGAAGGCACTTCATTCTGTCTCGTTTCCACTCTCCACATTCCCACGATTCCAAAGAAACGACGGCGGTCCTGAGGTTGGCATTGGTTGTGCGCCGGCCACAAGATTCCGGATTCTCTGATCTGACAGCTTAACAATGGAACACCGTGTTGAACACCAAAGACTTGGACGCTTTGCTCAGGCGCAAACTTTCAGAAGATTCGCATTCTGAGCTACTGTGTCAAAGACATTAGAAACTGCCCAGTTCCCTCGCCATTTTCATGTGTTAAACTGTCAATCATGACTTAATTTATTTGGCTTAAATTATTTATTCATATGTTTATCATGTAAACATCCCCTTGTTGCATTAGAGGGGCAAAATATTTTTGATCTTTCAAATATTTCAAAGAGTACGTTAGAATTAAATTCCCAGCATTTTTGCTTACCCCTTCAATTTCATTTCATCTTTCATTCTAATTTACTACGGTGGGGTTTTAGTACTATTACTTACAAGATTTTAAAAAGCAATGACTAATTACTACTGGTCCATAAGATGCAACTGCTTTGTACATATCAGCCTTGTGCTTAAGACATAATTTATTCTATTGCCTAAGTATTACATGTGTGTATACCTTGATTGTGTGGACATGTGAATTGATTTTGATTCAATTCACGCAACTCCCTTGACACACTGACTGAGACAAGCTACTAAAGCATTAACGGGTACTCATGTATTCATTGAACGCTCCCTCCACTTTCAGTCACTGTGCAGTTTCTTTTGAACTCACAGGCTGACCCAACTGTTGATGTTCTGCTGTACAAGATCAAACTGACTGTACAGCTCAATACGTCTCACTCATGTCCTCTTCTTTGGCAGTCTGTTTGCAGATCTGCAGACTTTTTATTGTGATAACATTAACTTTGTTTTCTTACTTAAAAGAATTTCAAAATAGCAATTTTACAAGTACTGTCAATGTGTATGACATTGGCCCCCTGTTCCACATCTACTGGGTGTCATTGAATGACAGTGGAAAGAGATGAATTCACATGAGAGTTAGTCATGATCAGTAAATGATGAGATATCTCTGATTTTGTTTTTCTCTTTCATAAAATTCGCTGACCGAAATAAGGCCAAGACGTGATATAAAACCCTGACTGGGTATAAAGTCCAATGACATTCTGAATGACAAGTGGATACATGTCACAGTATCCCGCACGCGGAAGCCCTGATAAGATAAGCAATGATCTAATATCTGTCATTATGTTGATACATGACCATTCTACGTTTTTGCTCAATGATATTATATTTTTAACCCCACATATCACCAGTGGGCACGTGCTGGCGTGCTATTAATTTGTTCCCACGTGACTAGATCTGCTGACGCGACGCTCCATCACTACTCTGATCTGTCATGTGAGATACCCTGATCCCCACGCGTAGTACTAATATTGATGTGAGCGGGTTTTTTTTTTTTTTTTTCCTTTCCTAGGGTTTTCCGAGTAATCACACATATAATAAGCCTGAAGTGTCACAATATTCCTATACTCGTGTGACAAGGATATCAGGGTGACTGTCATCAAACAAAATATCGATCTATAGTGTAGCTGATAAATGCCACCCCTACTATAAGGCATAGATTTCTTGGAAACAAATCTAAATCTATTTTTTACTATTTCATTTGCCTTTCCAACTTGCTTCAAAGCTAGACTTCGGGAGAGGGCTATAATATAGGCCTACTTGTACTATTTTGTTGACTCCTTGGCAAGGATGGATATGTCGACATGAGGGGACCTCATGGTAGCAAGCATGAGACAGAACATATCCACCATTCTCCCTTGTTGTGATACATGACTTTCTATATGACACAATATACTGTCATGCTCTGTGATACAAATACCTACATATTATATGGCATGATTGGCTCCGATGGGGATTCCCTTGATTTTTGTTGTAGTTGGTTGTGGTTTCCCTTGTTCATTTGTTGTCTGATCTGCATCAATCTATGATTGTATTACTGTATAAATTTATAGCGTCTCATTGAGTCGACTCATAAAGCATGCCTAATGCACACACTGCAGGGTATATTGTTTGGAGAATGAAAGTAATACAAAGGTCGGTGACTGTTTGAAAGAAACGGGGTAGCCCAGGGAAAATGAAACATAGGAGGAGGAAAATGAATAATTTAAAAATTTTATACATGAGCAGTACAAATGTGAATGCATGAATAAAAAATGGTGGAGAATGAGTGAATGAATGAATGAGTCAATGAATCAATGAATGAATGAGAAACAATTGCGTCACTTTGTCAAAATTATGTCAATAAAGTCATGTCGAAGAATTAATCTGGCTCATGTTTCTTTGCTTATCTTTGCTTGTTGGCAAGTAACCTCCTGAAGAAAGGCAGACACAAACAGAAAGTTTGCAGACACCGACAGCGTGGCATTTATGCTCCATTGTTTCAACTCGCTCCATTTTCAAGGACACCTACGAGATGAAATTCACTTTTGGTTTATAGTTAGGAAGGAGATGAACGACGTGCAAGAGGTGCTAAGATGATAACGAAAATACTGACGACGACGATGATGACAATGATGATGATGATGATGATGATAATAATAGTGCTGATAACGATGGTGACCATAACCGTGATGGCGATGGAAATGATGGTGATGGCATAAATTTTCTGAAATTTCCATAAAATGATGATTGTGCTGATGATAATTATTGTTGTCGTGTAGAGAAGAAGGAAACTTAGAAAGATGATAGGAGGAGATGATGATGGCGATGATGATAATGACGGCAGCGGCGATGGTGTTGGTGGTAGTGGTGATGGTGATGATAATGATGAAGATGATGATGATACCATTCTTATTCACAACAGTACCGGTAAACAAAAATGATGCTTCTATTACCTTCTGTAATACGTCTTTCAACCTCCTGGTGGAGCTTATCCACACACTTAGAGTATTAATAAGTTTTAGGTTACAAGTCTATGAGGGACACTCTAACATTTTAATCTTTTAAAGAAACCCAAATCACGGCGCTGATATTATTAGCCTCCAAAACAAAATGAAAAAAGCAACAAACAAACAAACAATAAATAAATAAATAAAAAGTACAGTTTATTTGCTAACGTCACCCCAAAAGACAAACATTAAAATTCATGTACGAATATACAAACGGAAGAAAAAAAAATCGAGAGAGAGGAAAATCCATTGATACACAGTGGCCATGAAGACATTGGGCTGCCGTGCAAACCGGTGGTCAAAGGAAAAATATTTACTTACAATGTGGCCTGTTATTATCAATTTAAAAGAATATCCACGAGGTTCACTTTAAGTAAAACCCTTACCAGACAGGGAACAGGATATTCAAATTATAGACAAAACGTTTTTGACGAGGACCTGTTCTACGGAAGGGAAAGACACGAAAATAGATCTAGATTCTAGTTGATTTGAGCTTGAATTTTCATTTAACGGAGGGTGAGCAAAATCATGGCTGTACAGACCAACATGATATCAGTGACATTCATGTACCTATAAAAATGTGCATATTATTGATAATATTTAGGATTATGAAAGACAATCAATGGTTGTCAAACTCACACACCTATAAATTTGCAACAAGCGGCTTTGTCAGCTAGCTAGACAGTGGTGTTACAGTGTTTATATGCCTTTCAACATCCAGGGAAGTGGTTAGCAACACGATGCGGATGGATTCTCAAGGCTTAATTCTTTTCCTACTTTATTATTTGTTTTAAGTGTAGCTTTTGTTGTAAACTTGTAAATGCTCTTAGTATGACATCATGGCTTACAACTTTTCTGCATCTTCCTGATCGGCGTAAATTTACAGCACTATGAATAACATTTTGAAGGACTGTCCCCTTTACAGAAATAAGAGTGAGAGGGATGACAGTGACGCCGACAGAGACGGTTAAAACCACCTGGTCTCATCTTCGCAGCTGAAATGATCTTGGCTAAAAGCCAATCTCTCTTCAGTCAGAACAATGCTTGTTTACGGTCTGATGGCTCTGTCGCCTTGAAACTTTGCTATCTTGATTTAATATAGTTTTTGATAATCGGCGTCATCTCGTTCATCCAGGAGATCCAGTACCAGGCTGATTTTAAATTTTAGCAACGAAACGCGCCGCATTGCCTGGCAGGCCAATAGCAGGCGGATCCAAGTCAATCTCGGCGAGACAGACTGTGAATATGTTGCAGAACATGAGGTATTTTATCGGTTTTCCAGGTAGGATTCTTGACGGCTTGGAGATCGGACAGAGTAGACGGACAAGATTTTAACGCTGTCATTTTGGTAATTTCCTGATGGTGTCTCAAGTCATGTTTGGGTTTTAACCCAAGTGGTGAGATGAGGACGAGGCCGTTTTGATATTGAATTCAGCCGAGAACAGATACTCAATGCTTGGACGATCACAAGAAAGATTGTTCTTTCAAGCAGTCATTCAAAAGCTTCACGCTGAGTATGGCATTCAGTCCTTCAAACAAAGTCAAGGACTCTCAGTGATGGCTGAATTTTCTGCGGCAGAATGACTGGGAATGGGACATTAGATGGAAACGTACCAAGTTCTTTTAATCTCATTGAGTCTGATCTAGATATCCTCTCCACTTTTAGACCTTGTAAGCAGCTAATAAATCACCTTTAAAGCATCTAGTACTACAGGGTACGAAACGAGATGCTTTTTGTCAATGCAGAGTGCTGATCTATCATACCACTGTTGTATTCTTGCCGTCAAGGATAGGTGTTGTTGAGATCCGCCTGCTCTTGCTGCTACAGTTCACGGGCATTACTTCTAATTTTATTGAACTATTTAATCCTAAAAGTGTCAAGAAGCCGATCAGCTCAAACCCTCGCTCTTTATACTTTGGTTGTGGATGGCTTTCGCAAGCAACATACAACACATTAATACGATATGCATCCTTGTCATTTTTTTGTCATTTTAATGCCATTTAGGATTAACTTATTATTTTCTGGTCGTAAAATAGATATAATTATAGAAAAATTAGCCCTCAGGTAGTCCCTGCTGACACTTTTCAGATTTAACAATGAAAACTCCATGTTCAGACAGAGGAGAATCGGAGAAATTTGTTCTGCATGTTATGAATTTCATAGCCAAAGTGAAATGATGAATACCGATACTGATTTCTGTGCTCCCTGAAAAGTGAAATGTTTGAGAGCTTCAGATTGATTTACAAAAAGCCAATTTATTCCATCTTCATGATTTGGAGATTTTAAAACAGAATTAATGATTAGCTTAGAAACGTTTAGGTACAAAAATCGTTTTAATATCGCAGAATACATTCATTTGATGTACAGAGATGATAATTTTTTTAAATTTTATTTTACTTTTTAATGACTGCGCTCAACAGTAATACACGCAAGAGCTGTCCCAATTCTAACAGCTGGCTGAAAAAGCGACACTGAACTCTCCAATCAAAGCCACGTTTCAAAATGTTGACAGATTACTAGTGTTTCAAATAGCTACAACCACTACCGTTGTGTACTGGAGTTCTGATATTATAACCCGAACTGGCGCTGCTCGTCTGCATTGAAACAGAAATCATTGTAGTTTGCCCAAGCTGTAGTTACCAAAGTGTTTCGTGCCGGCTCTTATGTTATTTTCGCTAACACCCACGCGTACTTAGTCTAATTTTTACATAAGTGTAGCTAGATAAAAATACATTAATTTCCCGATAACGACGACGCCTGTGTGCTGAAGTTTCATCAAAGGGAGCACAATTCATAGAATTCCGAATAATCGTGCTTTGCTTTATTCAAGTGCAAAGAAAAAAAAAGCACAATAAAAACGAATAATGCCTAAGCTATCAATTATTTAAACTATTATTAAAAGAAATTATAAATAGGGGAGAAATCTATTTTTATAGATATACATAATATATACGTTCTGAAAACTGAAGCTTTGCAAGAGGCTCTGTCTGAACGTAGAGAACAATATCAGCTCTTCTGTTGTTGTTTGTTTTGTTTTGTTTTTTTCCTCCCTTCTGTCTTCTCTTTTTATCTAATGTCTTTTCTAAAATACAAGAGCATCAGAGAAACAAGCATAACACAGCGAGATTCAACAACACAGCAGTTCTGATTCTTCTTATTTCACGATTATGTGTTATCATTATATTACAGAAAGTGTACATACGGAAAAAAGCGCTTATTCTATAAAGATCCAGATACCTGTTTCCAATAAAACGAAAAAATTGTGGCGTTTTCTTGCCAAAAGACTCCGACTCCCGCACTCATCATTATTCATTCATCATTCAGGAATTCTAGTGTAGGACATGACATGTGTGAGTCTGTGTGTATGGTATGTGTATGTTAGCTGTGGGCATGTGTCTGTTTCTGTGTGTACTTGCTTGTATAATTATTTATCTAGATTCATTCATTTTTATTTTTTTTTTTTTGTAAAGCCCTCAGGGTTTGCTCTCTTACGGGTTTGAGCGCTTTATAAATATTGTGCATTATTATTATTATTATTATCATCATTATCATCATCATCATCATTTTACGAAAAATGTCTTAAACTTTAGACGACTGTCCACCGGCAACTAA
>JBCEWB010440569.1:0-11776 GCA_039654565.1 Peronia peronii | reverse complement strand
AAAAAAAAAAAAACAAAAAAAAAAAAAAAAAAAAAACCAACCCCCCCCCCCCCCCCGACAAAAAAAAATCATCGAAAACAAAGAAAAAAAATCAGAAAAAAAAACGATCTCACAGGGTCCACTAAAACACAGCTTAACAGGCTTAATTTTCTTTATAGATGCAATGATGACAAAACATCATGAGTTTTCCCATAGCTCACTCACAGGAGCAAATGAATAATATTGCATTTTGAACTTACATGGCACAAGATACAAATTAAATAAATTTGAATACCTGTGATTAAGAAAAAAAAAGAAAGCTGTGATGATCATTATGTGCAGAATTAAAGGGACAATCAGGACTTTTTGCCACCATCTCATATTACACAGAAGTGTGTACCTGTTGGAAGATGAGGTGTGTGGCTACTGGGTCTTCACTGGGGTCATGCCATGGAGCAAAGATCTCCTTGCGGAAGAAGAGTCTCCATGGGGCGTTGTGCTCCTGTGTGCCCTGCTCCTTGGCATATTGCTCACACTGTGAGATGGCATCCATCACGTGATCTCTGCCACTGCCCAGAGAGGACACCTGTGAAAGGAATTGAACATATACATATATCTACTGAGCCTGTCAACTATCTTTCCTTTTTCCCCGAGCCTGCAGGGCGAAACATGTAAAAACATGGTTGAAAAAGGAACATCTCGGTAGGCCCCACAGATCCACTGTGATAGTTGTGAATAAATGTATGTGTGCTTGTGCCATAAAGTACGCTCTCCGCGTGGACAGGTGGATAGGTGATATTACTATATAACTACTTCTAAATATTATTTAGGGGAAGGTGGACGAAAACAAATTATTAAAACAAAATAATAAAGACCTGATAGCTGAGCCCTCACTCTTTTACATTTTGAATATCTATGTTAATGTTATTCCTGAAGGACATGTGGATAGCTGGTTTGCTGAAAATTCATGGAAATGTTGTCAATCTGTGGCGGGGCCTAACGTGCTAACAAAAATGGCTAGGATAGCCCACTCAGTCGGGCTGCAAGGCCAAATAAAACTTGATCCGTGATCTATTTGTACTGTTAGCTCGTGCAGTCAATGATACTGAAAAGTTATTCTCCTCCATTTGTTGTGATCGTCAGTAGTCCTGCCAATTTTTGAAGTCTCATGCAACTGGATTCAGTGACATTGCCTGTTAGAGAACTGGCTCCTTGCCTTTGCTAGGTTAACAACAGACAGAACTGGTCTATTTGCTCACCTTGTCGAAGAGGGCGAGGTAGAGAGAGAACCCAAACTGATCCCTCAAATTAATCATGTCAGCCAGCTGTTGGCAGAGCTTTCCTGCTGTGGTGGCCGAGTCTGCCAGTAAAGTTTTGGATCTGTTGTCCATGAAAGTGATGGGCAGACTGACGGGCTTCTTGGATATGGTGGCCTGGAATGACGGACAAATGAACAACAGATATGACAACTGATTTTGGAGATCCTGTTGGTAACGTAATGGACAAACTAATTGCAGATCACTCTTATATAGTGATCTGAATTGAAAACATTTTGGGGTTTTCATTTACTAGCATATCAGCATGACGACTCCTCCGTAACGTCATAGCAGGCATCGAACTGAGGTTCGATGGGCAAACTGACTGACCTTTTAGACTCGGTCACCAGAACTAAGTCCAACAAGAGAAATCGTCTTCATACTGATCTTTCTGACGTTATGGCCAAAGTCAGATTTAGGCCAAAGCTGAATGTAACCTTTGCGTCATGGTGGTACCCAGAGTGTATCTATTAATGTAAAAATTATTCAAAAAGGGTCAGTCCCTTATTCTAACATTACAATTTCCTGTAATGACTTAATTAATAGCATTTCATTAGAATAAACAAGTTTTTTTTTAAAAATGACTTTGGCCAAAAGGTCAGCATCATGACGAAATTAAGAAATTTGGGTCAAAGTTCATGAATATAACAGCAAAATTTCAAGACTCTGAGATTTGACTGCTTTCAATTAGTTACCATGAAAGCCTAATAGACCTAAGTGCCACTGCCATTGTTTTGAAAATATTGCAAATTGACCCTTGATAGCCAAATCGTCTTTATTGCCAAATTCACCAGAGACAAACTGGCACAATGTCAATAATGGGCAATTCCAACGTCTCACGTGGAACAAATCTTGTCAAATTTTATTTTACAATGGTTCTGGTAAAAAACAAACAAACAAACAAACAAACAAAATTAAGATTCACAGGGTCCCAATTCGGAAGTTGGAAATGACACATAGGTCTATCGATTACTGTCTTCCAATTATCTGGGACTAGGTTCCATTGCTAATATTAGCAGGCACTACCACACACCTGGAAGTATGCGAACTTGGGAGCGTCTGCTCTGTGGGGAATCACAGGGGGAGAAGAAGTGACCGAGCCCTCTAGCACGTTATGTAGCTATATGGGTACGATAAATCTGTTACGCGCGGATACAGATATATCTACCTTTACTATTGACAGTAATTAGGATCAGTTAGCAATGTGGTAATCATGTGTGCTCGATCCGCCACTGGATTCTCTTCAGGGTATAAGCATGGGCCATGACCACGAGTACAGATTTATGACAAAAGGGAGCCATCATCAAAAAAAAAAAAAAATAGGATGTCCTCACCTCAAGCTCCAGCCAGCTCGGGGGCTGGTTGCGAGCTCCATTGGCAAATGTCCTTCTCAGGTGATCCTCACAGCATGGAGCATAGCCAGGAGGTCCTCCACGGATAAAGTTCAACAAATATGAGCCCAACTGAAAAATAAAGGAAAATATACATATGTGTAATTTCTTTCCTCATGAATGTCGCTGTGCCCATCATGAAAGCCATTCCATGAGTAAAAAAGATGGTGTTCTGCGTCAGAACTGGTGACCAGGGCTGGCATTCCAGCTCGACACCATTAGTTTACTTCGTCCAAACTATAGTATGTTTCGCCATTTGTTGACATACTCCCTTCACTGTGTTCTTGCCATGTTTCCGATGTCAATACTTTTCCTATAGCAAATTCCAACGTTTGCGATCCACAATTGTTTTTCAAGCCAAAATCCAACTTTCCGGCTTCCTTGGACATCCTGTTAGATGTTTACAGATCATCCTATGATGAACTTCAATGTTTCATTATAATCTGTCGGAAAACAAGAACGGTATCAACAAGCTATATTTGTGCAGACAATGATACTCCTTATAGACCATTTGAAAACAACCGATACACCCACATGCTGGATGGATACAGATGATGTTGCTGTTTCAAAAGCTCACCTTGTCCGAGGGTGGGAAGCAGCACACACAGAGACTGAGGAGAATCCAGCCTAGATCATGAGAGCTGGTGTTATTGTTGTTGGTTAGCTGTTTGCAGATCTGGCAGTAGATTTCATCCCTGGAAACAAACAAGCATACATTCAATATGGGAAAAATCAATCTCCTGTGCATATCCAGTTTATGATTTCATTCCAGGAAATAAAGGTGGAAAATGTGTATGGATCAAATGGGTGAGGCAATGCAAAAACGTTCCTGTATACGGGAAAGATCTACATTTACATTACTGTGTCATTTAGTATTTTACAACCTGAAAAAAAACTCTACTGTTTTTCAATCAGATTTTAACCACTTGTAATATGTATTTAGTAAATATGGCATCAGTTAAAGTTTGGAATCTCGTGAGATTTACTCCTCTCTGCCTCATAGATGTCATGGCGTACTAAGAGTTAGTTACACAGCTGTTGAAGATTAAACTAAAGAAAATGTTGACATAAAATGTATAGGAGAGTAGGAGAGCTACCTACATATTATGTCCAACCTGCAGTGCTTTTCCAGCATTCCTGTGATTATACTTTGTGTAAAGAGTTTTTTTTTTTTTACGGTATGGAGATAAGCGCTATATAAATAATCTCTATTATTATTTTTTTTCCTTAGTATCATTCACTTTTTTACATGTCACCAAGGTGAAAGCTGCCATGTCGTACCGTAGCTCTGGTCTCAAGATGCCATGTCCAATGATAAAGTGCAGTTTTTCCAAACTGGACATCGGGCGGTCCTCCAGCAAGGCATTGCCTCCTGCTGTGTTAACTCCGCCCTCTTCGTCACCTTCCTGCAAGCGATTAACCATAATACAGCTTCCATACTGATGTAAAATACAACTCGATATATGAGTCTGATCTTTTTTTTTTTTCATGATCATTGTCATAAAAGTGCAGTTTCTTTTATGTGCAAAGCCACAACGTTAACATCTCATGAAGTTAGATTTTTTTTTCCACAAGACTCAAGATTTTTTTGTTTGTTCAGGATCAACTTGCTTTCATTTATCACACGAGTACAGAACAGGTAAGTGATCTTTTTTTCCTGCAAATTACGGTGTACATTTTAGATGCAAAGTAACTTTTTGTCATCTTTAGAAATGGATGGCAGGCCACAGTCGCATTAGCCCTCATTTATAATATTAGATTGCCTCTTGAATTAACAAATTTCAACAAGAACTTTCGCAGAGCTTACCATGAAATGTCCACTTCATGCATTTCTCTATGTTTTACTTTTTAATTTCCGATTGTATATCTTTTTATATTTACTATGTAGGGTAGATTTGCTCTATATTTCCTGTGAGTGAATGAACTTACCATCTCCTCTCCCATTTTCATGGCCTCTTTTAAATCTTTCTTGCTGAATTTGCGACCCAGGGTAGAGTAAATTTTGGTCATAACTGGTGTGCTGTCCTGTGAGATGAAATTTTCACACCAGTAGATAAGAATTGGCAGCATAACATGGAAAAAACAATACGATCCCCTCGCTGCGCAAAATGTCTTTCAACATAAAATATCAAAACAAACAAACAAACAAACAACAAAAGAATATGAAAAATGTCTTTACTGTCAACATTTGGACAGTACATGTTGGGATTATAGCCAATGCATGTCCTTTAAAATCCAGAGAGTGTTGTCATCAGTAATTGTAACAGCTGTTATTTTTGTGTCCTGAGGTAAGTGCTTTCTCGGTTGAGATTTGTGGAATAAAATACAACATTTACTGATGTAATATCTAGGTGAATTAATTCAACAATCTTTGTTAAAACTTTCTGTATTTAGCATGCCATGCAAATTTTGCTTTCAAATGATTTGAATAAAGTGATGGCAATATAAGAGTTACCATAACGAAGAATAACAGAAAGAAAAAAGACGGGAAAACCAAAACTGCACCTCTTGAGAGAAGAAAACAAGCTTGTAAAATGGACAGAAACGATGTTAGAATTGCAAATTATTCATTTTCATTTCCCTTTTTGTTTTACTTGTTTCTCCTATGAAAATAGTGCATCGGCATTCCTTTTACAATCATCAGTCTGTGCTGCCCTGTATATCTAAGGGAAGTCCAGGGACTGACCTTGGTGTCTGCCACAGAAGTGTGATCTCCAGGCTCTGGCAGGTCAGACATAAATCTCAGAATAACAATCCACACAGCCAAGGCAGCCTGAGGACAAATGGGCAAATGTCATCTCATTGTAATTCATGTTATGAATTTGTACGTATGTTGTTGCTCCTATTTGTTTTTAGGCATATTTCGTGTGTGGCTGTCAAACATTTTGGTTCTGTAATGCGCTTCGAGCCCTCCGGGGGTGAGGCGCTATATAAATGCCCTTTATTGTTATTATTATTTTTAAAGCATTTTGGCATGGCAAGTCTCAGACTGTACCCAAAATCAAAAGACATTTGCTGTGTATATTGTCAGTCATTCCAGAATCACTCATGTCATATTTTTTCTTTTGGTTTTGAGTTACAATTTAAGATATAATCACCACTACACATTCGCCTAAGCTCATTTAATAATCCGTATTTTGTTTAATTCATTTAAAGCTACTGTTTAAGTAAAAAAATCCACATCCTAAATCATAGTTTTGACTTCACCCACAGGATTTTTTGTGTATTTTCTCAAAACATCTGAAACTGATTTAAGCCAATGTTGAATGGTCGTGGCGATATACCATAACTGCATCATTAGGTGGAAAATAATTCATTGAAAGATTTCCTTATATTATTCTGTTATATATTCAGCACGCTTTGGAGCTATTGCTGGATATGCTATTGAATGCCTTGTACTTTTTCTCGTCATAATTGTTTTCTTTACTATCCAATGCCAGTGGGCAAAGTAAAACCAACGCAAAGAGCACGCACCAGTGAAATAAACACCAGTTAGTTGCATAACAGATTTTAGAAATATACAGTTACAGTTGTACTGAAAAGACGAAAACTGAGATGGCATGTGTCCCTATCGTCAGGCCTGGCAAAAACTATCCTACAAGGCACAGTCAGAGGCAGCCGCAGACAAAAACAAAGACAAAGGGGGAGGACAAGAATTTCTGAGAATGGCCAAGGATGAGATTTGCTGATTCCTAAAGAGGAGAGGATAGCCAGATAGGACTGGGGCAGATAGGTGACTTCATTTTCAAAGGCACTCTCAGACATCACATAAAGTCAGGGAGTCAGGTGAAGGTGAAGGTGAAGAAGTCACAGTTATCCATCTCTCAGTCTGCTGTATCAAAGCCACTAAATGGAATGTTTGGAGATCACTTCATTTTTTTTACTTTCGACCAATGCAACGTTAGTACAGTGGGCAACAGAGCTGCTCAGTAACAATAGGGACATTTGACCTTCAACAACAACCAAAGTCACTGAGTGCAACATAGTGGACACAACGGAATGGACCACTGAAGTTATCATAGGATTAACAGTCTGATGATGTCTTCTTTCTCTGAACTACATCTCCTGATCAGGTCTTCAAGTTAATGATCTAAAAGTCCAGATCTCTTAAAACAACTCTGTGTCTGGCATTAAGATATTAACCCAATGGAGACAGTGACATAACATTTTCTGCCAAAGTTTGCGCCATTAAGATGGTAAAGATCTGGAACTGAATGCTAGTCTTGGTATAAAGGGATATAATCATCACTAACATTTTGAGTATTTGTATTTTGGGCCTTTGGAAGTCCAGCTTCATTACCTCATAGCAAACATACTATTGCTTCAAACTTATAGATCTGGCGTCTGCATCTTCTACACCATAGACTGTCATTTCTTAAACATGAATGTCAGTGCCATCATAGAAATTCTGACCTTCCAGCAGTTTTGACTGATATATTAGAAACTTCAGCATTTCGTTATCTCCAGGTCATAGGAGTAAATCACGAGTACAAAGAAGCTCACCAGCTGATCTCCTTCACTTCTGAGCTGCAGCAGGGGTTGTCGCAGAGCTTTGCGGATATGTTTGTGGGTGGCATTGCCCTGGAAATACATGGCAGCAAACTCAGAAAACTTGCACTGGCTGATGTCCTCCCTATCGTCCTGGGTGTACAGCATGTCGGCGCCGCTGATATCGGCCATACCGTTGTACAGGTGTGAGCCGGGCCTCACTAGGTCCTGTGGAGAACCAATGTCAAAATCACATGTCGGGAGATGACATTTCAATGAGTCAAATGTCATTGTTGAAACAAAATCAACTGACCATGGGATTACAGTAAATAATTTTCTGTGCCAATATCTAAACTATTCTCTCACCATAGTCTAGTTCACTCATTTTTTTTTCTTTTTGCACTGGCAGCAATAAATCTATACATGAAAAATCTGATATAAGACTATTTCACCTAATTGTTTGTCGTACGCATTAAAACAGCACTTTAAGGAAGCAAATTGCAGGTAGTTGGATGTCAAGATGTACAGTCGCGCATGATGTGTTAGGCTGATTCTCACCAGTGATAGAGACTTTACACTTACCTATATTCATTTCGCACTTCCAGTACATTGTACTTGACAGATTATGATAACTAGTATATTAAATTTATGGTTGGGCTAACAAGTCAACATATCATTATTAATGCCATACGTCACATCAAATATTCATGAGCACAGTTTAAAAGAAAAATGAAATGACTGGAATAGAAAGTATACATTGTTTCATTAAATACTTCTGGATTTTCTGGATTTTCTTTCTCTTCTTTTGGCAAATCAAAAATTTGGAGGAATAAAAGAGGTGGTATCAGTGAATAAACTGGACAAGCAGATCGCTTTGCTAACCTCAAGTAAGTACATTACATTGGTCAACAAATTTCAACATTTTGTCTGCCTCTTGGAGAACATTATGTGTTGTAGTGTAATTTTGGGTCGCTGATTTCAGATCTGGAGTCAGATTTCAGGCAGCACGTCAGATTTTTATGATATTCGAGATTCCCATTTTAACTTAGTAACAAAAAACTTAAAAATATTGCTGTGAACAAAAGTAAACGACAGATACATTTTAATCACTATTTAACACATTTCAAAGAGATGAAAACTGATGAAATGCCCATAGATTATTTATCAAAACAATTATAAATTTTACAGATTAGCAGCATCCTTTGAATAAATCAGAAGTGCTTGAGGCTCTTGCACTTTGGCTTGTGTGGAGTGTCCGTTTCTCGTTGAAGAAACCAACAGTAATTATTCCCCATCATATTGGGGTTAACTTGCCTTGATATCTGTTTTCCATCACCTTTATATCATGGTGAAACCTATCACCATGCTCATGACTGATATCTCTAAGATTGGAAGGAAAAAAGTCAAGGTGCGAGTGCAGGAAGGGCATTTTAAAATATATTCGAGATTCGAAATGAGAGTATGTTTTCAGCAGTGTTTCCACCAAGTCAGAAGAGTTCACTCTGTAATTTCCCAAAAGTTTTTCCGCAACCAAATGGATGATGTTCAAGTGGATTTAGTGTATCTTTAAATGAATCATCAGCCAAGAAATCACAAATTTCAGGGCCCACAAAAATACCTTGTTTCAGTTTAGCTTCACTTTTGTCGCTTCCAAATTTCTCCCTGAGGTATTGAAAACCGTTTCGATTTCTGTCCTTAGCTTTGACATAGCTCTTCATTGATCCCAGTTTTATGTGAAGCGGGGGCAGAAACACTTTTTATGGATTTACTAGAGGCATATGCTGAACATTGTATTTCCCAGTTACATTACCACTCCTTTCTGCTCATTGTTTTCTAATGTAATGACTGGCATCATCACGACTATTCCAAAGGCATAAGAAACACATATGTTTGGTATATCCCGCCTGCAGTCCAAGAAGAAAATATATTACTTTCAGATTACCACCAATGTAAAAATCCCGTGAACAAATGTATCACAGTAGCATGTTTTAGAGGCTGGGGGAAGAGGACTCCGAGGAGAGTCGGCGCTACGACACAGCCTTGTCTAACGATGCTGCTGACATGTCCTTAAACTGTACTGTCCTGTCCCCTTCATGTGGGTGTGAAAGGGTTCAATCACGCTCTGCAGTTTCAGTGGGCAGCCGATCTATAGTAGAATCTAAAAGACGCGGACAGGGAGGAGGCTCCTGGGAAGGATTTGTTTTGTTATGAAAAATATACTTCTTTTAGCTTTTTTCACCGAATTCGGCATATTTAAATTTGGGGGGGAAAAAGCAGTGAAAACAGAAGAATTTCTAGGCGGTTGCCATGGCATGTGGATTTTGTCCCTCTAAAAAAGCTATCTTCGAAGTCTGTCTCCTCCGGAAAATATCAACAAAACTTTAATGAAACCTATTCAATATGTTGTTTGGCATATCATTTAAAAAGGCACTTATTTTCACCTTTTCATGTATAAAAGCAAAATGTTCTAGAAAGTTTTGAATTTGGTGTTAAAAATCTATTTTTTTTCCAACACTGACCAACGGACTGGCCCGATCATGATGTAAGCTTTTGGTCTTGTTGTGAAAATGATATATTGTGCTATTAGTGAGAATCGATCCAGAAATGAAAAAGTAGCGAAATAGTGACAAAAACTCGGATTTAAGGAAAAACATTGAAACTGACATTTTTATATTGATTTTTTACCTCAAAAACAGTCCCTTTTCACTTACTACTCCCCCCTCCCCCACCCTCAGTGATTTTGGTGTCCTTATTTTTGTTTGTTTTCTCGACTGTCTGTTCATAGCTTTTAGATAAGAGTGATGTTTCTGCAGCATTCAAGAAAGAGCCCTCTTACAATCATTTTTAGTTCAATTAAAATTCTTGAGAAAATTTGATCTTATGTTTCTTATGACAGAATCAGCTGAACTAAGCTTTTCTATGACAAATCGTCAGCTCTAGATACAATAACGAAAGAGTTCTTATGAGTTAAATTCCTGCCACCTCAGGAGAACGGTTCAGAGAGCTTCAGAGTGATGATCTCTTCAAGAAAGCTGAGCTTTTCCGTGTTATCGAAGGGCGTTGTTTTTCAACATGACAATGCCAACGTCATACTGCAAACATCGCAAAAGACTGGCTCCAAACGTATGGGTGGGAAATTTTACCACATCCTGCTCATAGCCCTGATCTGGCCCCATCACATTTTCATCTGTTTGGACCTCTTAAGAGTCATTTGGCTGGGAAAAAAAATTCGACGACGATGACGCATTGATTTCAGTGGTAGAGGCATGGCTGAAGAGTCTTCAGGGAGGGTATTTTGCCCTCTTGAAACGCTGGAGAAAATGTATCGATCTTCATGACGATTACAATGTGAAATAGACATATAATGGAGAGTGTATTGTGCAAGTTTCATTAAAGTTGATTAAAAACTCCAGGAGTTATGGCCTTACTTACCTTATTTCTGGGACAACCCTCGTATATAAGAGCATTGTGCCTACTTATAGGGCAAAGTTATTTTTCCTCTGCTGACAAATGACTGGACGCATTACAAATGACTCCCAGATCCACATATGTCTGAGGAGAACTGGTCTACAATATTTAATATGATTTATAAGAAACACCATTAACATTAATTTAAGAAATTGAATATTCAAGAGAATTTGACTATTTATATGTCAAGAATATTGACATGACCCATTATAGCAAAGAAAATTAAAGTGACCATGATTTGCACACAAACCATGGACACTATCAAGATAAAAATCACCTGATTTCATTGAGTGAATTGTATCAGCAAAATCTGATCTACTGCATCACATGCACTGACCTTGGCCACAATTTTGTAAAGCTGCGGGTTTTCGGTGGGAATTCCCCCTGATAAGAATCGTTTTTCTGCGGGTATTTAAAAGCTATTATGGTCATAGAGTTGGACCTTAGCTGACTCAGACAATCAGGCAAGAACATGAATGTAAAATATGATAATGATGATGAGTTTGTGAGACGGATGGAGTTGCAGTTATCCCAGCCAACTGAACTATTTTGGTATCTGGTCATGTCCAGTCTTTAAAAAATACGGAATCGAGTTAGGGCAATTTGTCATTCATTAACTGCCGTAGTTCGTATGTTATGGTTTGCTGTCAGTTGATCTTTTTCGTTTTTGCTTTACCTTTTGTGAATTCCAGCCTCCTTTCCACTTCTTCCTCTTAAAATAGTTTTTTTTAAGCACTTTGCCAAATTTCTATATTTTTCCAAATCCATTTTTTTCAAGTTATTAACAGAGAGAGAGAGAGAGAGAGAGAGGGAGGAGAGAGAGAGAGAGAGGGGGGAGGGGGGGTGTCCTGAAATATGGTTTTTGCTGAAAAAGAGACCCGTCTTGTTTTATTGTTTCTCTTAAGAGGCCTATCTTTTCTGAACATTAAAAATGGTATTGAAAGTGGAATGTTCCATTATAACCTGATTGACCTGTGGTTATTCAACGGATGTCTCAATCTACTGTCAATCAGGATATTTTTTCCCTTTGGTGGTATATACAGTGGTAGATCATTTACTATGCTACTGGATAGAATGAAAGGTTCATAAAACACTTGATAATGCTTGTTGTGTGTGTGTGTATCTTTGTGTGTG
>JBCEWB010440459.1:3231-20021 GCA_039654565.1 Peronia peronii | reverse complement strand
CTATCTATCTATCTATCTATCTATCTATCTGTCTGTCTATCTATCTATCTATCTATCTATCTGTCTATCTATCTATCAATCTATCTATCTATCTATTTTATCTGTCTATCTGTCTGTCTGTCTATCTGTTGTCTGTCCGTCTATTTATCTGTTTCTTTCTATTTATCTATCCGTCTTTCTGTCTGTGGTTATGTCTGTTTGCTTGCTAGCCTGGCTATCTATCTACCTTCTGCCTGTCTATTCCGTAAGGACACCTGTAGGGTTCAAACTGTCCTAGCGCCCCATCCTCATCCCTTCCAGCCACCACTTCTTCACTGTGTTCAAGATATACCACGTCAGTATTTTCTACCATTCTCGGTTCCTTTCCCCGTTTCACCCCCTCGTTCTTCCTCTTTCAGTTACAGCTCATTACTCTTATCTTCACCATTGTTATCGTCTTTCGGTGATGTTCCGTACCAAATTCATTAGCCGCCAGTGATGAACCACTAACGCGCGACCTCACCGTGCCTATTATAATTCCTGGCGGTGCTGTTTGTTTGCGAGTACATAATGATAATGTGCCAGTGTGAACGTGTATCTGTGTGTGAGACTGTGTGCACTGGCAGAGTCGATCAAGAAATAGGATATTTATATAATCGCTCCACCAAGCAGAAAGACAGATTAATAAGTGTTTATCAAACATAATAAACATGTTAAGAGAGAGATAGGTATAATTGCAGACAGTGTCAGTGTGGAGCCATCCGTTTATCCGCACTGTCTCATTCACAGCAGGTGATAAAGAAATGAGTATTATCAAGTTAAGAAAACCATAGGCTTTTCTCTCTTCTTTGCCTATACTTCTACAATTCACTCTTCCCCACTCCATTCTCCTGTTCGTGCTAGACAAGTAAAACAAAATCCAGATTCCGCTAAGAAATAGTAAACAATGTGAGCGTTTATAGAACATTGCCCGTATCTAATTTGAGTTTATTGACCTGGTCACATGGAGTCCAAAAATACTGAGTTTTAAATTGGCCACATTCCAGCCATGCTGCATTAGAGATGCTTTTTGATTATCTCAATGTCATTTCAACACCCTGACATTGATTATTTATGGAATAAGAGCATAAACAATGAGGAAACAAGCTCTCTCTCTCTTTCTCTCTCTCTGTCTCTCTCTGTCTCTCTCTCTCTCTCTCTCTCTCTCTCTCTCACTCTCCCTTTCTCGTGGTATGAACTCGTGTGCAATCCGTCCCTATGATTAGAGCTCATTCTCCATGAGAGCAACATAAAGCTACTGGCATGGTTTGTGTTTACATGTAATTATTTTCAAAAGTTGCCTTGGGAGAACGCGTAGCTTTTCCGTCTGTCCATATTTTAGTTTGTCTGTTTTACCGTTTAGTGCTGCTGGAGCAATATCTTCCTTTATTTATAGATTCCCATGGTACAGAAAGTGATTATGTGCACGGCCAGCATTAATTTTCTTTTATATATTTAATATTTTTTCTCTTTTTCTGGTTGAGGAATATACTGAAACAAGTGAGCAGAGTAACACTAACTGGTACGAGGTCAAAAGTGAAAACATAGGCAGTCTAACAATAATCTTTAGCTAATCTGTTACAGCTGATAAGTATATCTCTGTTCTACAGCAAAGAAGTGAAAGCAGAAAAGAGTCAGAGGAAAAGACATCGACGGCTTTGCATGAAAATGGAGACGATTTCCTTGGGCAACACAAGAAAGGAGATCTAGATTCCAGCCTATTACATTTCCCCTGGATTTCTGCAATATGAGCAGTCTAATTAATTTGTGTTGCTCAGGGGTGAGACCTAGGTTTTTGGGCCAGGTCTAGGACTAGGAGTTTCTTTACATTTCACCCCAACTAAAAATTATCTTCAAAAGAAAACAAAAGACAAGAAAATAGAAAGAAAAAACATTCTTGACTATATTGTAATGCCTATGGAAATCTTGCGTGCGAGTGCTAAAACCTTCGCCTGTTTCCAGACCAACATCACCTATTGAAATATTTATCTCTTTCCCTTCCGTTCTCCCGTCTTTCTCTCCTTTCCTGCTTTCATCAGAAAAGTAATGTGGCCTGAGAGACATATCTAAGCCTGGCTAGTAATTAACTCTCGCGTTATTTTGGTAATCTTACGTTCTGTAGGAGACATTGATTATTTCGCCAGTCTGCGGTGCTGGATAGACAGGGTACGACACGAGGAGTCTCAAACTCAACTCACGGCGCACTAGGACCCTCCCCTGTAACCTAGATCACTTTGTTGTGTGTGTAATTTATACCGTCGTTCACCAAAACTCGACATCTGTGTGTTTTAAAATTGAACAAACTACTAAGCTGAAACCGCCCAAGTGACTTGACTGTGAACTCTGCGACTCGGCTGTGTATCGGATAACAACTTGAAAGCCGACATCATGGCAACTTTTGGTCGGCAGCGGCGGATTTTGACTGGTGGAGTGAGAGAGATGAAGATGGTGGTGCTAATCCCCGTCCTGTTGACTTTCTTGGCTTCGATGTTGCCGGTAAAGAGGGTGAGCGCTGGTGATACCGTGCCCCATGGAACTTCAGATGATTTGTACCTAGACCCCTGCAAAGCAGGTAAGACACGTTTTTAAGCCATCGTCGTCATCCTTTGTTGTCGTTGATAATGTTGTTGTTGTTGTATTTTTGTTTTTGTTCTTTTATTTGTTTATTTATTTATTTATTTATTTTTTGCTCACTGTCGTTCTTGTTGATGTAAGAGATGGTGAACAGGTGTAATTGTGTGCATGGGAATCTGGAACAAACCATCCCAATGACTGGATGTCCCAGATAGTATGGTTGACAGGAGCAGACATTAGAGAAAGGATGAAAAATAGGAATAGAGATAGAGAACAGTTCTTTAGGAAAGGGAAACTTTAGTGCGAGGCGGAAAAAACAAGGGATGAGTGGTTACAGGCTGACCGCAGCTTAAATCTCCCTGTAAGTTAATATAGAGCAAATTCGTGGAATAAATCTGTAATTGATTATTTGATTTTTTTTTATTATTAAAAAAAACGCATATTCGTTCATGAAGATGACAAATCTAATTTCATAGAAAAGGCTGTTCTATAATCCTCCAAGATCTTTTTCATCGAAGTCCTCATTAATTCTGCCACAGTACAAATACGATTAAAATGTCAGTAAGATGCATGCCGATCCAGTTTTGATTTACCCTACCTTCATGGTCATGATCTTGGATATGAGCCAAAGAAAGAAAAAGACAAAGACAGGCAGCAATATAAGCCAAGTTTCCGGAAGGGAGATATTGAATACGAAATGCTTAATATAGAGATAATGATAGAAATACAGACGGAGAGAGATGATAGAAATACAGATGGAGAGAGAGGGGAAGATGGAAATTATAGAAGATCAGAAAGTTGGGGGGGGGGGGGGGGAGGACACATAGATGAGGTGGAGTTAAATCTTGATGACAAGAGAAAAGCAGAGAGGATCGTAGAGGAAGGTGAACTGGATCTATGGCGGTGAAACGTCTTTCTATCTACAATTTCAGTGTTGCTCTGTTTTGATGTTTATGTTGAGTTTGTTATGTAGATGTTGGATGTACCCGGTAGTTGTACTGTGCATGTGTGAACAAGCTGTGAAGAACCCATCCAAATGTCCATGATGGACATTTATCTCGTCTGTTCGCTTCTGTCTTTCTTTTTCTCACAAGCTTCTCACCATTAACACATTTCCGGTAGGCTAAGCAGGAGAATGTTCACCGATGTTGCTCTCACACGTGTCATTTGGCTAGTAGTCTGGCAAAAGGCTCCCTTGTCAAAGGGCAGCCATATAGTACATAATATTCACCCTGTTGTGCCTTTAGGCCTGAACTGTTACTCCTTAGATATGAATGTCATCATGAAAACCAAACGATCTTGTTGCATTTTTAGAGTTCATTACAAACTGGAAGGAGAGATAGAATTCTGTCTTCCCTGTGAATAAAAATGGATTGAGATATGAAATGGGGAAAGTCTGTCTAGGATTATGGTAACAAGTGGCAGTTTTCCATCTCTTCCTTTACTCTGCTTCACTCTCTCAAGAATTTCTTTTGCCCCGTCCATGGTTTATCTATTCTCAGCAGCAGAACTGTATTCCGTCTTGCCAGAAATTGTGGCATAGCAATGTAGGAGAAAAGCCTTTATGATGGCTGTTATTTTTTATTTACTGCTTTATTTGGTCGCATGAACTTGGATAACAGTAGGTACAGAAACGTAAGAAAAGTTAATAAGATAACAATAATAACACCTCAGAAGGTGGTCAAAACGGTTCTACACATCCAATAATTTTACATAGAAAGCATTCAAGAAAGAGCGTTTATTATCTTGTATTCAACGGCCTGATGCAATTAATTACTCTCAAGCTTGTAACGACTTATTATCGTTTCTTTATATTTTATATTTTATTTCAAGGAAAGTCAGAAAAGACGACAGCAAAGATCTTGATAAGGGTAGCTATGGTGAAAATTATGAGCTCCACGAAATATAATGAGTAATCTCTGCCCTTCCAGTGCAGATGTTATTGAATAAATTGTACCATTTGATTCTGACTGGATCCCATTTAGCTCACAAATCTATGGTAAAGGGACCCTCATTTTAGAAAGTGATTATTGCAGTAATACTTGAAGTACCATACAGTCTGTATATTCAATTGATTTTGCGCGTGGGAAAATTTCATTACGTTGCGTTTTCTGTACCAAATTTCAAGACAAAGCATTAGTAGTTTTCAGGTGTTTTTCATCAGATTTGCTATACACAAGTCATTTTCAGTCAAAAACGGATGAGTTGTATTTGAAATGAAACACCATTACTGCACCAATTTAAAGTGGGCATTGATGTACTAACTACGACAAGGCATTGATTGCGTAATTAATTAGTCAGGCAGCCACTTTAAGGTGATTCACAGTGCATATAAATCGAACTCAATAGCATCAAGTGACTTGAGACATTCTACAATTAGAATGTGTTTTAACACGTTTATTTTAGTGTATTCTAATGGACATTATATGTAAAATCAACAAGAGAATATTATGGGTTGCCTATGATCATCAAACCCGTGCCGTAGTCCACCACATGGAATCGCCAGAGGGAATAATACGTCGATTTTGTCAGTGTTCTTTTTGGTCGGATTTTAAAATAAACGGGTGTTTCATTTTCTTTATGTTTCCACCCTAGATTCTTTCACGAGCACATTTCTCTGCATTAATATGCTCAAATTTGCACCTGATCATTTGACTTCCACTGATGCATGGATGCACACACAAACAGGTATAAATTTTATACAAACGTGTTCTGAACGAAAGTTAAACTAGAGGGGAAAAAAGGCTTATCGTTGAAGAACTATACGTCTGCCGTTATGCCAATTTACCAAAGATAAAACAAAAATCTAATATGCTGTGGATCTCTGTTTTTGAACAGGATTTGAAATACTGGCTTTTCGAAATTCTGTGGGAACGGACTGGGTATATCTGGAAATGAAACCTGAATACTGCTTTTTTCCGTCATTCACTCGTTACTGTTGCACATGTTGTTTACTATCATGAAGGACTCCAGCATTTATTTCCTAGCATATATTTTTTTCCTGGTCCAAGCAAAGCGTCCGTTGAACTAAAACTGATTAACTGCAGGAACATTGTTTAGACTGACCAACTGATAAGTGGTAAGTCTTAAATTTCAAATGACTCAGCAATGGAAGAAGTAAACCAGACTGCCGAAGGGAAGTCGCGTGAGAAAGACGTATACAGGACACCGTTTGAGAGAAACCTCAGGTTCGATATTCCACTGACTGGTTCACGTTCCCCAAGACGAAAATATGTGTATCATTAAACATTTAAATATCCCATACAGAAAACTGCTACCTTGATGTATACCGTTTTTGTTGTTTCTGAATATTTATCTCTTCCCGGAACATATCGTTTGATTCAACGGCGCATAAATGTCAGATCATCAAAGCTCGTGCAGATCGAACAGAAACAATAGCGTTTACAGGTTTGCCACTATTTTCCTCCCTTAAATCTCGACTTTTGATCTTGAGAGAGTAGGATAGAATGGTCTGCGGTTAGCTGAAACTTACAAAGCAAAACTGATTTCACGGGAAACGGTGGTAAATGTGACATTACGGGCATTAAATTACTGTAGAGTTAAGTTGGAGTGATTTCATATATGCAGTAGAATAATAAAACATTCTTGAAGAATCAACATTGTTCTTCATTAGCTCGTCGTTGGATAAAATATCGTACTGAAAAGAACACTACATTTTTCTACTATCCGTGGCTAAGTGAGTGGTTGTTGTACTTTAACCTGAATTTCCTGCATATGCAGAAATCAGAATTTCGCAAGTGACGCGTGTTGATCAGAAAATTAGAAAAGGGAAGGAATAACCTAATCATATCAGGTTGTAATTTGAAAGATTGGCAAACGCGTTTAGCGCATAGCGAAACATTGGTTTCAAGTGGCGTCTTGTCTTGGGAATTCGGGTCGAAGTGCCTGAATAGCCTGAGAAAATCATAGGATATCAGTGAATCCTTACATCGGTTTCTAGAAGATGATAAAATGTGCTTTAGGATGTTTGGACAAATTGAAATCGCCTGCTGGGTTTTATCATGCTATTTTGGTTCAAAACCTTTTACAAAGTATATAAGGAACAAGTGAGACATGCCCCTCAGAAAATGAACCAAACTTTCTGTTGGAAAACCACAATCATTTCACGTCCCCATTCTTTTTTTTTTTTCCATCCTCTCAACGATCTCCATATTTCTCCCTTTCATCTCAGGTCGATCCTTCCTGTCTCAGAAAGTAGAAAACATAGCAAAATTTTGATCCCGTAATAATAATATGTAGATCTAAGTAAGATATCTACAGGTTTTATACAAAGAGTAAAGTTTTAAAATCAGCAGTTATCACTATTCTTTCCATGTTTTTCGTAAGAGTCACCGTCATGCACAGCTCTGTTATGAAATAAACGACATATTTAATGTGATGTGCTGGCAATCTTCTCAGCAGGCATTATCTAAATTTTGTTTTCTTTTGGCTCGGTTGTTTTAGAAACGTAAATCTTCAGCTTTATATTTGCGTCCTGTTTTTCCTTTGAAAGACTAGGATGTCCTTAAATTCTGTTCCATTGTTTTACTTAGTTAACGGTAAAATGACATTCTCTAATTCTCTCTCTCTCTTCCAGTCACTCTCTCTCTCTCTCTCTCTCTCTCTCTCTCTGTGTGTGTGTGTGTGTGTTCCCCTCTGCTTCAATCCAGAATTGTTTTGCTTTAAAGATAAAAGGAGTCTGTCGCTGACGAAGAATGCATTAGAGTAATATTTTTCTAGACATGCGTTTCAAGTTGTTTCCGACTGAAATTTGTGTTGGATTAACATGCTAAGCACTGAAAGAGATTGTGTAATAAAGTAAACAATTACCCCCAGGCGAGCTCACCGCATAACGACAGGTCAAAGTCCTGAATGCAAGATGCGGAGAACCAGCAGTTGTGAATATCTGATCAATAAAAAGTGCCATGTGGTTTGAATCTTTGAGCACTTGAATAGTAAGTAGCTTTAAGATAATTTTGACCATTAACAAGGCACGTGTTCTGATTTTACTAGTTTTGTTGTTGCTGTTGTTGTTGTTGTTGTTGTTGTTGTTGTTGTTTGTTGGTTTGTTTGGTTTGTTTTTGTTTTGTTTATTTGTTGTTGGTGGTGGTGGTGGTTTAACCGAAAAAGTGTCAATAGGAAGTACTTAGCTGTAGCGTACCCATGATGACATATTATATTCATGTTTAAAAAAATAACAATTTGTGGCTTTAGGGTATAATTATGTGGGCACTTTATTATTCTATTGTGTATTGCATTGGGAAGGAATCGAAGAGCAAAGTATGATGAGCAATACGCGTTAGCCAGATCGGACTCTTGAAATTTTCAGAGTTAAAACAAATGTCGGTTTGAATGTTAAAAACCACAAGAGTTATGTGTCATGTTTCCAGTGATGCAAAGAGACGATGTTTGCCTCTTCCATCACTTTCCGACATATAGGGCAAGACCACCTTCATGTCTTGAGAGTCACTCTTATGACTCCGGACCATATCACCGAGTACTGTTATCTAAATCAAGAACGCGGTTAACTAAATATTATTTCTTCCGAGCGACAAGTAGAGCTCGCGTGGTATTGCTGTAGCTTCTGTTATTGTTGCTCTTTTCATGAACCATAAGATATTCGTTTTATAGATATCTGTCCGTCATTCACTGAATTTGGATTCAGATGCAGCTCATTCAATATTATTATGATAGTAGAGATGAGAATAGTAGAGAAGTAGCATATGCCATCCAGATGTCTGACGCAATTTATATGCGTTCTTTATCTTATGATATTATTAGACATTATTTGTTTGGTAGTGCTTTCGTTTGTCGTGTTACCTTTTTGTTTCTTTCCTCACGTATGAAGTTAGCTCGTATTTTTTCTGCCTTCCAAGTTTGACATCTCTTCATGTCTTTCTATGACATCTTTCATACTTCTCTTGTAAATATCTGTCCGTCTGTCTACCTTTTCTCGGATTTTTTTATTCTTGTGATGAAATCTTGTTCGTAACTCCTCTCCTCGTCTTTTACTGCCACCTTGTCATATTCTAAAATTGCTACCATAGCCATAGCCTGTCTTTCTCACGTTGGTATGTCTTTGTATCTCTGTTTATTTGTCTGTTTGCCTATCTATCTGTCTAATGTCCGTTTGCTCTCTCTCTCTCTCTCTCTCGTTCTCTCTTCCCCTTTATTTTTAAGAATTTTCTTTTTTCATTCTGTTTCACCATGTCTTCCAGAGCAGCGTATTTTTCAGCCACCTTTATATATGATTTCGTGTAATCGGTTCCATTTTGTCCTTTGCGCTTCCTGCAATCCTCTCTTTGACTTGTAGCCACCGGAAAAGGCACAGATGGTAAGGCTAGGTTGATGGATTATTTTTATTTATTTATTTGTGGAGAGAGTAACTGCATTTCGCAGTATAGGTCAATCTGTCTCTGGTAAAGGCATAAACTTTTTTCTTCTTCTTTTCTCTTCTTTCTCTTCTTCCTCTTTTTTTAAAATTATTTTCTTCTTGTTTTGCTTCTTCATGGCGTTCTTCTCTTCTTTTCCTTACTCTTCCTCCTCTTCTTTCTCTTCTTCTTGTTTTTTCATTTTTTTTCATCATCATCTAGTTTTTCTTCCTGTGCATCTCCCTCCTTCTTCTTCTTTCAGTGTATTTTGATGGCGCCAAGAGATGAGTATAAAAAAAAATAAATTCAGGCTTTTTGTCTTTTTACCAAGATATATAGAGCTTTCTCTCTAAAGATTGTCTCCTCAAAGTTATACTTTCACGTCTTCTTCTTCATTGTCCTCACCTCCTCCTTGTCCTTCCTATTATTATTAATATTATTATCATCATAATTATTATTATCACAATTTTTGTTATTATACTTTTCATTCTTAAAATCAACCGTATTGAAGTCCTCCGACAGTTTCTGTTTGCTGTCGCCAAAGCTCTCATTTTCTTTTGAACTTTCATCACGTAAGAATAAAACGCAGCGTAGTTAGACATACTAGCACTACTAACATTCTAGTCATTGGGTGCTAATAGTGGACAATCTAGAACAAGGAACTTGCATTTCAGAAATTAAGATACGCACTGCTCTATTACAGAATTCTGCTGCATAAGTTACTTACATCCCAGTAAACAACACAAGCAAGGCAAAACGAGACAAATACAAGCCGTTTGTTTCCAGTTCTCTCCTACCGCTAAAGTTTTATAGCACTGAAATAAGTAAACTCGGTCCCATTTGAGAGGCAGAGGGAAGAGAAGCAAAATAACAATGGTGACCTTTGTTAATAAGCATCATGTACAGCAGGTTGGGCAGGGAAAGGGTTTACCAGTGCCAAGCCACGAGATACAGGTCTTTGCGCGCTGTTGGAATGGAGTTGGCTTTGGATGTGCTCGTATCGTACGTTAAGATTTGACGGTGCCTTTCACTCATGGACTTTTTGTTCCTGTTTTCTTGACATATTATTTTTGCTACACTGTGACAGTGTATCTTATGTAGTACAATGTTTTTGTCTCTGTATGTTTTGGTTTTTGCTGTTATATTGTTTTTTCTTGTTGTTGTTGTTATTGTTGTTGTTGTTGCTGTTGTTGTTGTTGTTCATTTATTTATTTTAATTTGTAAGTGGATTTTGTGATTTGCTGTTATTGAATAATGGTTGTAGTGGTGATAATATTTCTGCTATTGTTCTTGTAAGACAATATTGACAATTTTCATACTAGCCTTCCCGTGGCCAGGGGTCAGTTCACTCTCTGTGCCTTTCTGTGTTGTGTTGTGACACATACAATTAGCCAAGCCATTGTTTCCAGTCCACTTCGGCCGTGGACGTCTCTCCAAATATGAATTTATCAGTTTCGCACTTTCTGCCTCTCAATTCTTGCTGTTCGGATGGTCGTGGAGTGACTTCTTGGCGCATTATAGATCCTGAATCTGACAGCTTTCTGGACAATAGTAGATCTTTTTCCCTTCCTATTGGCTTTTTCTGTTTTGCATGATTTATTGCTTTGGATTAACTGTTAGAGAGAATATAACATTATTTTGAACCGTTTTTGGTCCCGATTTCAGATTTGTTTCTCTCGGACCTTTATATTTTGTTTTGCTTTCTCATCCCTCTGTCAGATATTTGTAATCCAGCGTAGCATCTATCTCTCCCCAGCTTCTGTCTTTCAAAGACCTCATTTCTTTTGCATGCTCATTAACAAATTTTGTACAAAATGTCGAAATACTCGTATCCCAGAACTTCTCAGTCACATTATCAGGGCACAATATTATTGTTTTCTTTACTCAAGCCAACTCGTCATTGATTTTCATCTTAGAAACTCCAACATTCGAATGTCCACCCCGTCCATTCACTTACCCATCTTTACGTCGTGAGTCACCATGAAATGTTTTAGTCAAGCCTCAGATAAGTTTATGTTAGTTCCCTACATTCACTCTTCACTCTTGGTAGTTAATACAATCATGTACCATTATCTTTGCGGGGTCTCCACCCATGCAATTAGTAGTGCTATTTCAAATCTATCTCTCTCTCTCTCCCCCACCTCTCCCCTTCCTCTTTCTCTCTCTCTTTCTCTTTCTCTTCTCTCTCTTTCTCTTCTCTCTCTTTCTCTTTTTTTTTCCTGTAACTGCCACATATTGCCTTTTTTCATTCTACATGAGAGGACTCTTCCCTCTCAAGTCTGTCTTTCTTTTTTCCTCTTTGTGTCATTTTACAGCATTCACATATGATCACCACCTTTCTTTCCCAGTATTTTTCACCCAAGCACATTTAAATTAAGCCAGTTAAACTGCTGCGAGTTTCAAATTACAACATAAAGGGAAAGAAAACGTTTGGTATATTCGAGGCCTTTCTGTTCCAACCAAGTGCCACGTGACCTGCTTTGTCGCGTGCACCAAAGCGACACCATGTGACAGTCATTCTGATAGGCGATTGCCTATTATTGTGCAGGATGTAATTACTTGCACAAAATAAAAAAAAAAAAAAATTGAAAAGCGAGTAAAAAGACTGAGCGCTCTACTTACCATTGGTATTTGTAATTACAGGATTTTACACACACACACACACACACACATACTTACTCAGATATCAAAATACAAACACAAACATACATAATATAGACGTATTAAATGTGTATATAAACACACCTTAGCATTCGCCATGTGTCCACGTTTTACCTATAGTCTTAGTCGGTATAAATGAAATTTTTTAGTGTACATAGATGTCTGAAATGCTTTAGATTACCATTTCGAACGGTCGTAAATACGTTATCTATTAGTTCCATATGTGTTGTTGATAGTGATGACGAAAAATGAAGACTGCACTTTGAGCGTGGAACTCTACAGCTGTGGGTGTTTTTATTGTGCGAGTGTTTTTGTGGGGTTTTGTTTTTGTTTTTGTTTTGTTTTGTTTTGTCCACTGCTTCCGTGCAGTAATATTTGTGTATCTTAAAGAAACATTATTTTAAATACAGTAAACTGGCATGAACATGCATGACAACTAATCCATACAAAAACTACGGAGATCGCTTTCCCCGATTATTCTTCGTTTGTAAAACAGATCATAAGTTAAAGTCCAAGCGTATTTTTTTTTTAAAAATGAGATTGTACTGGAGGCTAAGTGTACCACTGCAGAGCGGGCAGACTCTGTTATACTGCCTTAATTTCACTGTCTGAAAATGTCTGTAGTCTCAGAGGCTCACTGTTATGAATGGCAAGGATTAATTTCTTTGATAGCAGAATCATCTATTATTTCTCATTGATCTTTATCTTATATTGTAACGAGAACCTCAGAGATTTATTGGATGGTGGGCAGCTGATCCTAGGTAGCAAAAATGGCACTAGATTTTAAAATATAAAAATCAGTTTTACATTTTCAGTTGTTTTCAGTGACAAATTGTGTATAATTTTAACAGTTGTTTGACAGGCCTGGCAAGCTGTGTTTAATTGAAACTGAACCCAGTGTTTCACTATATTATTTATTAAATTTTATGTTTTTGCAGGCATGTGCGGAAGGCTGCGGAATCTGTTGTAGATCTAACCATTTTACTGAAATTCAAGAATTTAAAAAATATATTACTTCTTTGTAGCCTAAGAATTTAGTCAGAGCCAAAACTTCCATTAATTTTTAAGCTATCATGATCATAATGGTCTGGTTTATCTATCCCTTGCTTGGATCTAAGTACATGTATAATCAACAGACCAATGTTGAAAAATATTATGCTATTGTAATGGACTTGATGATTTCATCTACCACAAGGAGGACTTGTTTCCTATGATATTTAATGATATTGACAGTGTCAACTACCCTCACCTTCGAAGATGATTGTAAAGTCTTGTGTACTAGTTAATGAACCCAGAACTTTTTAATCAGTCCAAGCATGAAAAGGTGACCCCGCCAATACAATTCGTCATTGCTATTTCCTTTTGGGGGGGGGGGGAATTCTTGTTTTTGTTATTGTTACCTTTGTTGTTCTTGTCATTTTTGCTTTCATCTCTCTATTGTAAGAATTTAATTTACGGTTTGCTTTTGAATCTAGCGACTCCCATTCCACTTTATAATGAAGAACACGAGAAATCCTAGTTGCAAAGAAGTAAACGTCACGGGCATGGATTCTAATAAAGCAGATAACCCAACTCTTCTCCACAAAAACCCTACAACGTTTGTTAGTGCTACACTGCATGACTCACTGCTCAAATACATACACACAGATGCATACACACGTGCGCGTGCGCGCGCACTCAAAAAATACACACACACTCATCCACAAACATTACGTTCTGTTTCGTCTTTCAACCTCCGACGGGTGGTTATCTTGCATCCACTCACACTCGAACATGTCTCTCTTTTTAAAAGGAGTCTTGAACGACCTGGGAACCAAGAAGAGGTCCAGCAACGTCCACGAATGTGTGTGTGACTGACATTTTCTAATGTATTTCTTCTGATCGATTTTTTGGAGTCCGAGGGTTTTAAAGATCGATCGCTAAATCCAGAGAAAATCTTCGTCATCATTTTCTAGTTTGATTGATGACCACCATCTGTCGCGCTCCTAGCTTGCCGGAGGGAACGAAATCTAAACATAGAAGGAATCTTTTATAGTATTGTTATTCCGCCCATGGGCCTGGATTATTGGCGTGAGTTAATGTATGAATGGACATACCTCAGCAATCTGGAAGTCGGTTATGAACCTTGAACACTGAATTCGCATATAATGTACAATCGTAAATTAAGATGTCCTGGTTCCAGAATTTTTCAAATTTTTTTTTTCGCCATGTCCAAATCAACAACAAGCAAATGTCAATTTTCTTTATTTAATTCCGGTGCCGTCATTCAATTTTGCTTAGTGTATAGAAGAACGCAACAGAGAGAACTCTACATTTTATGGGTTAAAATTTCTGCGGTGAGAAACGGAGTATAGTTCTGTCCACGTCGATATCACAGAATTAGCATTAAACAACAATCACGTTCACGGGACCCTAGATATGAAAGGCAATATTTTTTCTCTGTAGAGCAAGATGGATTCAAGGAGCTTCAGATCAGGAGTTCGTTGCGACAGCGTGGAAGTCGTATAGATAAGAAATGCACATATAGATACTAGTCTTAGCAAATTACCAGGGATCACGATCCTAATCTTGGACATTAATGTGAGAGAAGTATGATAGCCATCTGTATCATAATCACTATCTACATGAGAAAAGTATAAAGTTAGGTGTAGATATCTAGATTTCATATAATCACTACCTTTGTGAGAAAAAAATAATAAAATTAGGTAATACAAATAATTTGAACTGACCAACATAGGCAACCATATATATATCAATAAGAATTTTAGAAAATTATTTAACAAAGTAGATCTATTTTTTTTTTATTACAGCACCTAGATGAGAAGTTTTATTTATTAAATATATTACCAAACTTACACCATTTTCGGCGTATTTTCATAAGTTCCTGATAAATGGAAAGCGGTGGAACAGAGCCAACTTCTTTCCAGCTTCATTTGCCAAGCCATTACTTTTCAGATGGAAGTCATTCAGATCCGCCACTCCCATCCAGCCCGATGGCTTCCTGACGTCATACCCCTTCCACCCAATGGGCGATTTACAGCTCTCTGTTTTTGCACGATCCACACTGATCCTTACAGGGTGCCAAATTCAATCATATTTCAGCGATGATGGCGTTGTTAATGTAAAAGGGTGGAGGGGCCAAAGCACACACGTCATTTATTGGTGTCGTGGAGTTCACTTTGTTACAATCGCGCTATTTGTTCCTTCAGTAAAAAGAAGGGTGAGCAAACAATAAAATGCGTTATGTGAGCCTATTTGGAAAAGCGACACGGCATGACTTATAGTTTATGTTGGAGGAAACCAGCACACACGCCAAGAAAGGGTTGCTGAGGGTGTGAGAGTGATAGATGGTGTTTGTGACGTTCTGTAATGAGAAGATGAAGGAGAAACAAGGTGAATTGTACACCTAACACACAAGGCATTTGAAAGATCGGTAAGATGAGCAAAGATCTTCAAGGAAGATAAATGTTTGACAGGAAATCGTGAAAGATGACAGCTTGCGAGAGATTTGTTATAAATTTGAATCTTGGATTCGTTCGAAGGCTTGCAGGCAGCTCTGAAAGACAGATGAGCAGCCTAGCAAAAGAAAAACGAAAGGTTGAAGAAAACAAGCCGAAGGGAAAATTGGCAGCCGTAGAGTGAAAAAAAAAACCACACAGAAATTCACTAAGTAAATAGTTAAAAGTAAAAAAAAAAACAACGATAAAAAAGAGAAGTGGATATTGACAAAAGAGAGGAAGAAAGAAACAAAATCAAGGTAAAATTGCTGCACAAATGGTAAGGATAGCCTGCTACTGCTGCTGTTGTTGCTGTTGTTGTTGTTGTTGTTGTTGTTCTCTTGCAAACACTAAAAAAGTAAATAAACGGGTGGGGGAGGGGGGTCCTGGGAATCATTTTGGAATTGCTGTGGATGATTTTAATCATTACTTTCGGTTTTTGGCATGCTAGAGGAAAATAACCGAAAAAACAATTGAAATTACTTATGGTTGTCATAGCAATGACCGCCACCTTGGATTTTGCTACCCGATATTGCGTAACTTTACTATAAATAGGATTTTTCATTTTTCAACCCGTGTGCCTGAAATTTTGCGTATACATTTTTCAGTTCAACATCTTATTTGGTCAGATCAGATTTTTTGTAAAATGTTTAGTTTATTTTCCATATTTTTTAAAAAATTGGTCTGTAACAAGTCACGGATGTTTAAAAAATTTGACCCCAAAATCTGAAATTTCTCAAGAACTTAAAATGATATCAAGAACTCATTTTTGCAGAAATTTTATATATTTTACTGTACTCATGCTAAATTTCATGATAACTGGTGCATAACTTTTTTTTAAAAAGTAGATCGCATATTTGTGCTGATAAACGTCATTTTGAGAAAAACGCAATTAAAGTCTTGTCAATAAGAAAATACTCAAAAGACGTTTTCATATCGGGCTTTCAAACTCAAAATACGATATTTTTTTTTTCACATTCTAAAGTTCTCTCCATGATTTCTATGACTCATTTGGTCTTTTACTAGGCATCTGCTCATATTTTTTTAAATCCCTTTTTGTTCCCTCGCTAACGGGCTGTTGTAGAGTAGTTTCAGGGCCCTGGGAGGCCTATATATGGCCGCCATATATTCACTGGTCAGAAATAAAAGTGTCGTGACCCTCGCTGCGACAGAGAGTGCACTACTGTACTCTGAAACAGCAGAAATGGGGCAAGTCATGCTCTCATTAGGCCGTGGGAACTTCATTTTAGAGGTTCTGGTGAAAATATTTGCTGATTTTCGGTATGGTCAGCCTCTCCAATGGTCAGCCGCTGTCCATTCCCGGCACTGGAGCTCCCGATATTAGTGGCGTTGATCATAATCAAGTCGTTTGTGCACCATTTGCCATATACAGCGAAATATTGTTGATCTGTCATTGAATATCGAGGTCCGACTAAGCCAGGATTTGCTTGTTAGAGGTACCGGTCAACCATTGACTGACCACCCTATCGAGACTTTAGAATGGATATATCAACTTGTTTATACCATTTTTATATTCACGCAGAACTTTTAAGAGCAAATAAAACCCCAAAATCAAACTTCTTTTTAGCAAAAAGACGATTTCAGGGAAGGGGGGGGAGGGGGGGGGGGGGGGGGGGGGGGGGGGGGGGGGGGGGGGGGGGGGGGGGGG
>JBCEWB010440349.1:0-20022 GCA_039654565.1 Peronia peronii | reverse complement strand
AGGGATGACAAATTATTCCTCAATAATGAGTTGTTGTTTTGTTTAACGTCCCTCTCGAAACCCCTCCCTTGTAAAATTAGCGCCCGTATTGCATATAGATGTTCATTAATTTGTGCTTCTTAGTTAAATGGAAGTAACTAGTCCTGCCTAAGCACACTGATACAAACTACATTAATCGCTAATCTGTATGAAGATTCAAAGCCAAACTCTGCATTATGTCACCAAACCTATTTCCATTTTGTGTTTTGTAGTCACTATTGCTCCTCGGACCACTCCAACATTTATTTGACCTGAGTTGGCCGGGACTCAAATTCAAACCAATCGGTCTTGAAAAAAATATTTTTATCAGTTTCTGTTGCTTCGAACAATTCACGCATCCTACATACAACCAAATGAGCTGCCTGAAAACTCGCAAGCCAGAAACTCTATCGTGATGAAACCTCGCAACCCTCCCGCCCGCTGGTTACGTGGTTTCATCACGACAAAAATAATGTAATGAAACCTCGCATCCCACCACACAGCCATAAAAATTGTATAAAAATGATTTCTTAGTAGTAACCAAGTTCCAAAGGTGTTTTCATTTATCTGTAGCAATTTTGATTCGTATACGCCTTCTTCTTCAATAGTAAATCAGTATTTTGTCTCTCCTGTAAAATTTTCGTTTCTGAGGTTACGAGGTTTCATCACTCCACCAGCGACATTTTGCCTTCCATATCACTAAGAACAGCAGTGAACATCACTAAGAGCAGCAGTGCATTTGTGAATTGAAAACAGAAATACTGTCAAGAAAAACATCATCATTTGTGACCTGCAATTAGAAATATCTTCAGAACACCACCTCCATTTGTGAACACTATAAGGAACATCACCAAGAGCAACACCATCATTTTAGAAACTTCTGTCAGGACTATCATTGGGACCAGCATCACATTTGTGAATTGCAAATAGGAACACCATTAAGATTATCACCATCATTATCTGAGCTGCAATTAGGAACGTCGTCAGGACTAGCACCAACTTTTGTGAACTGTAATTAGTAACATCCTGGGACCAGTACCATCATCTGGAACATCATCGAGACCAGAACCACCATGTGAGGCTCTCGTCGCCTAGTCAGCCACGCTCGGGCAGACAAAAAACAGATACATCGCTTGTTAATATTTGGTTCATTGCAAGCCAACGTGAGTCATTCCGCAGTTACTGTGTTTCAGGATTTATTTTTCGTGACTCCTTTCTTTTTTTAAAGGAAAGGTTGACATACTTTATAACTGTGGGACGGTGCAAGGAAAAGAGAGAAGGGGGTGGAAAGGAGAGACGAGAAAATGTAGTGGAGTGAATCTCCATTAATGTACGTTTGCCTAGGTGTCTGTCTGTCTATCTAGCTATCTATGTCTATCCATCCATCCATCTATTCCGATCAGCAATCCGACTGCCCCGTCATTCATCCATCCTATTGAATCCATCCCTATCAATGAACCCATCCATCCATTTCATTCAATCTGTCCATCCCTTCCAACACATCCATCCCACTAACAATGCCATCAACCCTATTCCATACATCCCATTCCATTCATCCAATCCATCCAATCCATCCATCCATCCCTCCATCCATCCATCCATCTATCCATCCCTCTCTCTCTCTCCCTTTTGTTTGTCTGCCCGTCTGTCTGTCTGAGCTATCTGTTTATTTGTTTTGTGTCTCTCTGTTTACATATCTCATCTGTCCATCTATCATCTAACCATCTATTTATCCATCCTTCCATCTATCCAGTTCAATTTAAGTTTACCTTCAATCTGTCTCTCTGTTAGTCCGTTTGTTTATCTGAATCTATATTCATCGTTTCATCTACCCAGTTATCAGCCTGCCTATATGTACATATATGTGCAAGTGTCCTTTCGTGAAATCTGTCTGATTCTGTCCCTCCATCCGTCAGTTCATCTGTCGATCGATAGAAAATCCAGGAAGAACGTGATACTCGATGAGTCGAAAAAAGAATGCACATCCTTGAAGTGTGTGAGTGTTTGTGTGTGTATAAGTTAGTAACATGGTATGTTGGTAAGTATAACTTGTAAACTTTGAAATGGTACACTTTGGGTGAAAACTTCGACAACTTCTAGAACATCAATTTCTGTGAAATTTTATATGCAACCTCACATTCAAAAAACGTTCAGAATTTATTTTTTTCGAAATCATAAATCATCATGATTGGAAAATCCGTTATTTGCGCTTAATAAAAATCACGACCTCTGATGCAGAGTTCAGGAATATAGTATAATGTTTACAGTATACGATAAAATCGAACATATTTTGTACTTGCAAAGGCGTAATCATTCACTTTAGTAGAAAGTTCCAAAGAGCTCGGAGTGTTGAAACAGCTCATCTTATGAATGCATTCAGACCAAAAAGAAAAAACAAGGAAAAAATATACATAAGAAAAGTAAAAAAAAAAAAAAAAAGGGTAAACAATAGTTCAAGCAAAATAAATTACACATGTATACTGCTAGCACTTTCCGTATTAATTGTTACTAACGTCGCGACATTGTTACACTGCGGTTAGCTCTATGCGTGCTTCGTCCATATATCCGAAGTCCTAACGGGAATGAAACGATGATGCCTATATATACACAATCTGATTCTTAGTGAGTTCTGACGTCCGAACTAAATGTTTTTATTAATTCCGACCGGTATCGTGTTAGTTTCATTCATAATGCACAAATGTACTAGACTGAGTTAGACGTTTGTAAAAGTCTTCCGAATCAGCAAAATCAAACAAGTTCATAACGTTGATAAATTGACCAGGATATGCAAGCCGTTTTTCTCACAGTATTTGTTTTCTTCCTCAATTACATACAATTACTGCATTCCAATAGATCTGGTAGGGAATTTTGGGAGATACGTGGATTTTTGCTGTAGACAGATCTGTTTGTTTTTTGTTTGTGTTTGTTTTTGAGTGTTTAATTGTGACCACAGTAGCGCAGCACTATGGATGTTTTCCTGAATAAGTAATGCCTATCTTTTTCGCTGCTGCGATACCAGTTCCTAATTAATTAATCTGTTCTGAATATAGAATGAATGAATGACTGCATCTGCATTTGTAGGCCTATAGAATAACATTTTTTTGAAACAGCCGTAGCACTTCATAACTGTGCACCAGACAAAATAAGATTTGAAATTTGTGTTATAGCATTGTGTTATACATTTACATTAGCATTGCGCACGTAACCCCGAGATTTAATGTGAACCACATCATAGGCTGACAAGCTATGCCTTTGCTTCTGAAAATACGGCGTGCTTGCATTTGGCGTGAATTTGGAGCACATTTTTGCATCACCAGTGAACATGGAAGAGAACAACAATAACATAATGTTACATTACGTTCTATATATATACGTCTTTCAACCTCCTGGTGGAGGTTATCTCGAAATAACATAATGTATGCCTACTAATATTCGTATTGGGATGAGCAAGAATCTCAGGTTTATATTTTATAGATCACAAATAGCGAAATGCCTTATCCCAAACACATCTGTCAGTGTCAGATTCAAAATTTGATTCACAACATTCTTGCAGATACAACAGGGCATGCAACGTTTTATTTCACAAGCTTTATTTGAAACGGTCAATTTCTTTGATCAAAGTGAACCATTTCAAAGTTTACCATGTAGGAGTTAGACAGGTAGGTGGATAGATAGTAGATAAATAGGTAGAGGTAGGTAGTAGATAAGAAGGCAAAGATAAGTAGGTAGGTAGGTCGATAGATAGGTAGGTAGATAGGTAGGCAGGCAGGTAGGTAGGTAGTTAGGTAGGTTGGTAGATAGATATGTAGGTATGTAGGGAGGGAGGGAGGTAGATAGGTAGGTAGGGAGGCTGGTAGGTAGGTAGATAGGTAGGAAACATGTATGAAATGAAATGTAGCATAAAATGATTCAGATACACAATTTAGAAAAATACAGATGTTTAATGCAGTTCATGCCACTTCAACTAATATCTTGTAGTCACTAAAGATGCAGTATAATGTTTACATGCCCTAAAAGTACATGCCTAGAATTCCCATGGACAAGTAGTAAACATGTGAAGTTTATAATATGGGAGAGGAATAACTTATACTGCTATGTACAATCCAGCTTTACAAATAAATCAAATAAATAAAATATTCCCAAGCTTGATACTGTTCCACCACTTTACCCACAGTAACATAAACAAAAATACAATGAACTAGTACAGACCTTTCTTCAAAGCATCTTATAAAGAATTATGTCATTCAACTATTGTGTTTTCATATCTAACAATATTGTATGCAGCAGGGATAAAATGACAAAAGTAGGGAAAAAATATTCAGTCACAATATTATTCTGTACAGTGGCTTCAAAATGAACATCAACAGTCATGACTGACATTCATATCATACTGATATGATTGACATTTATAATAACATTAATTGTTATTATGATTCAAAGAAACTGCAAACTGATTTGTTCCTGAAATCAAATCTGTGTAAAGCATAAGTTAAAAATATGAAATGAAATGTAAATGGAATGTACACATCACAGTTCAAGTCATTAGACATTTGTGCCTCAAATAAGAAGAATTGTATTTGTATTCATTGATATTAACCAAGCATTCATATGACTCACATATATTCTAGACATAGTGAGATGAAATATCTCAATGAATTAATCCTGAAAAGATGTGATCCTCAAAGCAGTTAACAGCAAAATGAATATCATATCACTTTTTTTCCACTTTATTCTTGAGTTACATTCATAAGCATGTAATAAATACACTCAGTATCACCTATAAATCATGATTGGAACAAAAATATGATATATATATCCATGCAATGGCAGAAATGGACAAGGAAAAGAGTGGGATTGAGAGAGGGAGTGACAGCCTCAGGCACATGGATGACACAGGTACAGGAAGGGTGGAAAAAGAAAAAAACATAAACAAAAAGCAAGATAAAAAAATACAGCATAAAGGAATAAGGAGACAGCAGGGAGTAAAAGACAAAAGACAGACAGGGAAAGAAAGGACAAAACTGACATTATGATTCTTTGTAACATGTTAAGGAGAAGACTCAGGATTGAGGGAGTTGGGTGGGGGCAGAAGAGAGGGGAGAATAAAGCACAAACCCCAACTGTGCCTTAAGTTTCCATATGTCATCCATGTTCATAAAACCTTCATATCATTATCAGCAATATCACTCCAAGACAAGAGGGAGAAGAGATACAAAAAGTGAAAAACAGATCATCAATAGACAGTATGTTTTACATCCTATTATTCAATAAATCATAAATTCTAATTATTGTTTTGTCCTGGGATTAGTCACAAATTATATACTAAATTATATTACAACGATTATCAGATTATCAAAAATACATTTCAGTAGATGAAAACATGATAAAGTTCAATGATCAAAAGAGGTAATTATTTTAAATGAATGAAGCTAAATTGGATATCTCAAAGATTGTTGTTTCTTATTGCCGTGTCAAGAACATTTCAAACTGAATGTTCCACTTTGCAAAGAAATGATAATGGGTTTCCAAAACTGGGTGAGAGTAATGCATCATAATACATGTACCATGTTCATACAAATTCCCACACCCACAAAATCCTCAGGGACAATCATACTTGGCTCTTACAGCTATCCAACATGTTGGCCACATTTGATCTTTGCGTATCAATCTTCAGCCCCTCCAAAATATTAATGCTTTTTCAGCAACTACTATTTAGTCATATGGATCTGCTCCTTTTCTTTTTTCTCTTCAGTGTAACAAAAAAAAAAGCAAGATCATCATCTAAGGCATCATCTCATGTAGGCACATTGGAAAAAAAGAAGCTGTTTGATTCAGGCATGACCATTTACCATGACTATCTGGTAGTTCCTCATTTTTGATGAATGCATGACTAAAAAACTGAACCAACAAGTTGGCTCAATGTTGAATCCCATTTTCAGGTGGATAAAATATCTGTCAGTTGTATGTAAGATAGACGACAATCATGTTTGAAAAATATGAGAAAAAAATCAATACTGTGTCACCTATCTGTACGATAGGGATCATTTGTTTTTTTTTCAACATCTGTTTTGAAAATTTAAAATTTCACTTGTTTCTTTTTTTTTTACTTTTGCATTCAAATAAGTTTCAATCAATTCATCTACCTGAAAGAAGTGGACAGTGTTGTAAATGAAAAAGTGAGAAAATCAACATTTGTCTGCTATTAAATGTTTTGTAGAATTTAAGATGCCTTTATTTTTTTTTAAATCTCTAACTTTTACTTATCAAATCAGCTTCAAACATTCACCTACCTGCAGTATGAAGACAGTTTTGTAAATAATATCTGAGAAAAATCAGTGTTATGTCATCTATCTAACTGGGATTGTTTTTTCATTTGTTTTGTAAAATGTAAAACTTTGTTGCATTTCCTATCTTTTTATTCATCACATAAATTTCAATGGCTCATCCAACTGCTCTGAGGAGACAGTGATTGTTAACAAAATTTGATAGATGATCTATTCTTAAGGGCAGGACTTTTGGATCTTTGGCCTCGGTCTAGGCTGGCATACAGCTGAGCTTCCAGAACTTTTTTATCAAAAGTGTCAGACTCATACTTGTCTTTGATGTCATCTCTGAGTGTCTGGCTTAGTATGGCCATTGCACGTGTCTGTATGGAGAAATTAACAGTGTCAATCACTTTGAATTAGAACTTGGAAACTCCAGTATGGAAGAAACCAATGTAATGCCACAGTAAAAACTTATGGACAAAATGTAATAGTGAATTAGCAGTAGACATTCTGGGTTGTGATGTCAATGTATGAAACATGAAAGTACACACTCCATCTCTCTCGCAGTACAAGATCTCTCACACATCAGTTCTTCAAGAATAATATCTGGCTATATACTTTTTAGAGATTACTTGACCGCTTTGTTTCAATAGATGAAATAGGCCACTTAGCTGTCTTTACCTGAGGCCATGCACATATAGTTAATGCATGGAATATTATAGAATTTCTCCGTACATCCGTAGATGCACTATGCATTACAACAAATCTTGACTGAATTCAGTTTAATAATAAACTGATGCATTAAGCACAGATCTGTTTTGTGACAGATAGAGAATTTATGTTACCTGTGCAACTGTTCTCTCCTTGTCATCTATCAGATCTTCAACTTTGCGGTCTTTGGCTTGCAGGGATCTCTCTAACTCTCTTCTATACTTCTCCTCCTCCCTCTGAATTCTGTCGAACAGCAGGAATAGATAATTAAACACAGACTAAGATGATATTGCTAATCAACATATGAAAAACATTACTTAGTGAAATGAATCGGATATCAAAAGGGGTTCCGTTGAGTAAATCAGAATTTAATGACAGCAGTATCTTAGGGGTAATTTAATTCTAGATGTAAATATCTCAGCATGTAACAGCTGTAGTACTGAAAATATGTTTTTCGCTTTAAAAAAAAATCGATTTTGGGTTGTTTTCCCGAAAAGTATTGCCTTATTTGAATATAAAAATAGAATCAAAAGGTGAATATGCCCATTCCAACTTGTTTCGCTCATTCAATGGATGTCCCAGCCTACTGTCAACCAGGATTTGGCTCCCGCTGGTTGCTATATTCAGTGGTAGATCATCACTATTTGACTGGATACAGGCAAAGGATGCATGAAACATTCAATTATGACCTCCTCTAGCAACATCTTGAGCCCCAGTACAAGGGATGGACATTGGGTAACCACTCTGAGGTGAAATTGACTCATGATCACACAGAATAGTAGTGTAAGCTTTCGCCAGGTGTTCTAAAATGAACTTCCACCTCCTATAAGGAGTGAACTTCTCTTTTGTTTTTGCTGCTCATTTGTGGACCTATCTGCCATAGTAACAGTCAAGACTCTCTTGGTTTTGACAGAGAAAGATATGGAGACCACATATAAGCCCTCAAGAACCCGGAAATGACATTATGGGAGCCCTTACTGTGACAGGGGCTAGGGAACGAAATTGCAGAAAAGATATGAAAAGAAAGCCAGGAAAAGAAAAATAAAAGGCAAAAAAGTTATAGCTAGTATGTGAAAAGAGGCTCTTTTAAGGGGGTAAAAAGCTGAATGAAAAACTGTACATGTTGATTTTTCCCTTATAAAAAAATTTAAATGTATTTTTGTCAAAACCCAATTTTTTTGTCACTAATTTGGTATCCACTTTTCTATTTCTGGACCAATTCTAACCAAATCTGGAACACATCATTTTCATATCAAGACCAAAATCTGTAATATATGCCCTTATTCTGATTGCCAGTTTTAGAGGAAAGAAAGATTTATGAAAAAAGTGCGAAATTTTACATTTGATTATAGATCTATGGCATTTTAAAAATTTCTATGAAATTTTGTTTTGCACATGAAGAGCTCAAAAAAAGTAACTTTTTAATATAATGCCAACGAACACATTGACCAAGTTTCACTGATGTTTGACTGAGAAGATAGATTTCAAAGATAGCCATTTCAGAGAAGCCAAAATCCAAGATGGCAACATTGCCATGGCAACTGTTAGAGAGAGTCAATTATTTTTTTTACCACTTTCCTCTTATTTGACCATGCCGAATTTGATGGAAAAAGTTAAAATTATCTATCTGTAATAATAAAAAAAATCACGTCCAGGACAATCCTCCTTTACTATCAACACTTATCACGTTGGGTTTATCAAAAATGTTTTTAAAAAATTAAAATATTCATGTTCAGTTTTACAGTACTTTTTTAAATATCATAAACAGTTGTTTCATTATTGAATAACTCACTTGGAAATATTTTTCTTCTGTGCTATTTGCTTTGCAGTTCGGTTTTTTCTGGCTTGCCAAGACTTGAGCTCAATGCTGTGATTGACAACTTCTGAAGCTCTGTCCTCCACCTGAAAATAATAATAATGATAATAAATGCATAATACTGCATACAGTACAGTTGGACTCTCGGCAGGTCCAACTGAGACATTCACATACATTCTCATTTTCCCAGGAAGCATAGGCCTACAAAGCCTGTGGGTGCTCAAATCTTCATGACTCTAATGATAATACTATCTATCTATAGCCAGGTAACTTTCTTAATCTGGATCAAGTAAAAAAATTTGTGAAATAGTCTTTCCCAAGGACAAAATGTAGGACCCTATTGAGATCTGGATCCTGGTTACACTAGGATCTGGTTTTGAAGACAACTCTCACTCGCCACCTGTGTTGATCATGTTAGTGCGCCACACAAAAAAAAAAAAAAACATGCCCACATGGAAACAAATCACAGAGCTCTTTTATTTCAGTCAGCCAAATTACCTCTCAGTTAGGCAGATAAGATATAAATAAGACTTATAAAGAAAGGGAAAGTGACCAAAAAATTATATTTATAAAAAGTAAACATTTACATGACAAGATGAATTTTTCCAAATTTTCCATTTCAACAGAAATTGAGTGGGTTTTTTTTTTCTTTACCTGACTTTTTTTATAACTAATGTACTCAATAAAGAGAAGTGGCTTGGGACTGACCATTTTTTTATGCTGCAGTATCCCAAATCTCCAAGCCTCCATTTCAGCCTCTAATTTTTTATGAGTGTTTCGTGCTCTCCGCATCCTGGCCTGCTCTTCACGGCTAGTGAGAATAAAGTGCCATTCTCTTAGTTGGGGAATGGTCATTGTAAATTTACATGCAAAATGTCAGGTATGAACCACAATGCAGAAAACAAGAAGTTAGTGTAATGTGCTCTGAAATAAAATATGGAATATCCAAAAAACAGATTTCTGAAAATAAAAACATTTCCTAACAATCACATGAGGTTTTTGTTGCTGATACTTTTACTGTCTCATTCTGTCTAATCCTTTCATGTGTCCACAACCATCATGATGTCTATCAGCAAACAGTACTGGTATGTTAGGCTTTCATTTTTATACACACCTCAGCATTTAAGGTGATCTGACACTCTATTTCAATTTAACACCATTAAGATCTCAATGTATAATGGGATACAAGTTTAACAATGGAAATAGTGTCACAATAACTCTGGGAGAAAAGTACTGAGAGAGGAAAGAAAGCTTTGCTGCCATACTATGATGATGTGATAAAAGTACAATGTATTACAATTTAATCAACCAAGGCAGGTCATGGATCTCCTACCACTGATGTTTGGACAATGATAGAGAGTAGTCATGGAGAGAAATGGCAAAATTGATCTTAAGAATGAATAGACTGAAGAACTTTGGTAGGTGGCCTTTAACTCTGGAAAGGAAGCGATAGCATTTACAGGTTTAAGGAGGGTGGAGATGGGGGTGGGGGGGTGGGGATCCTGGGAAAAACTTTTTGAATGACTGAACTTAGGACCTTTTAAGCTTTAAATTCAGATTCAGCAAGGTCACATTAGGGGAAAAAGTGTGGAAAAAAAATTACTTTGTATCTAGTTACCATGACAATGCCGCCATCTTGGATTTTGTGCCTTGAAAATCAGCTATTTTCAAAAGCTTATGGTTCCTTGAGTATTCAGTATAATTGTTTAGAATTTGGTACAGTAATGAAATAGCTCTATATAAAAAATAATAAATATGCATTTGTTTTTTGGTTATATGATATAAAATTTTTGTCATAAATTTTTCTGATATCTTAGTTGATGGATCTGTACTTTTCTCAATTTTCAACAACATATACAATTTTCCTTCAAAAACATTTACAAAATTTAGAAACAGGGATACATGTTATTGAAACACATTATATGAAGAACTCATATTCAAAATTTGAAGTCAGTTGTTTCAGAATTGAAAAAGCTTTAGGGAAAAAAGTGAAAAAAGCGCACATTTTGAGAAAATCTCAATTGAATTTTCATAATCTTTCTATACAGTCTCTTGGTGGTGTTGGTGTTGGTGCCGTTTTGGAGCATAAAGTACATGTTTCTTGCTGCAACTGGTATTTTTCACATAACAGAAGAGGTCAAAGTGTCTAAAAATAGCACAAACACGATTTTGATATTTTGATCATAAAACCCTGTTTCCAGGACCTGATCAGCTCTTCATTATGCACATTTTAGTTGAGATGCCATGGTGCTCATCTATACAACAGCAAAGACTCATGGCAAAGCCATGTGGATCACTTGTTTTCTATGATTAAGAGCTCAAGTTGAGAATTTTTTCAATTCTCCTGAAAAATGGATGCAGCAATGCTATTCTTCATTTCATATAACAGAGGAGAGTTCATAATGCAATACAAACAGTCAAATGAAAATAATGCCAAAATATTTCATGGGAACATTGCAATGAGGTCAAAAGAAGAGAAAGGAGAAAGAGAAAATGAAAGGGAAAGAAAGAGTGAAAGAGTGGGATAGAGAACGAGAGAATGAGAACAGAAAGGAAATGGAGAGAGAGAAAAGTGTGAGAAACAGAAAGAAAAGAGAAAAAAATGAGAAAGAGAAAGAGAGAAACAGAAAGAGAAAGAAAGAGATACGGTACTAAAAAAGCCAGAGGAGAAAGAGAGACGTCACTATTTTATGTTAACAATGAACATTATTGAGAACCCACTGCTGTTCTTCCAGCTGTCTGTTCCTCTGCTTCAGTACTTGCTCCAGGTTGGCCTCTGCCTGGCTCAGTCTCATCTCCATGGAGGATCTCATCAGCTCTTTGTCCTGTCTGTGGATACATGGTGGGGAGACATGAACAACTTTCTGCATCCTCTTATCTTCAATATCAGTCAACAGGGAAACAAACATGTAACATGTTCTGCTGTCAGATGTGATAGGGTGTCTCATTGAGAAATCAGATTTTACTGACCACTGGATCATAAGAGTTAACTTTGATTGAACACTATTATTTCCTCACAGAGAATTTCCAGCTAATTGTTTTCATTCACCAAAGTAAATGATCCTTATTCCCCTTTTTCATGGTCATAAATGACTCGACACATGACTCTACATATGAAAAATTTGGCATTCAACTCATTTCAGGCAGCCATGAAACATGTAAGACTCTGGACATTGCCTATCCTACAAGTAAAGACAAGAGTATTACCTTATATTACAAACACTGTATTTTAGGCAAAAAGATTTACCAAGTTCTTTGAATTTTCTGGTATTATGAAAAACAAAATCAATAGTAAAATCTATTCAACCCTCTCTAATGAATGTCCACATAACAGGGAACTGAGGGGAAGAGCAGAAACTTTGAGCTAGATACCAAGAAAACAAACTTATATTTGTGTCCTTTTACCTGGGAAAATCAAACTGATGCCCAAAATTATCTACCTACAAAGCAGTACTACATAATCTCAATCTGCCTCATGTCATCATGTTTATCTCAAAATCAGTTCTGTGAGAGAGAAAAAAAAACATTTCTTTTGTCAAGAGAGAAATGCTCAACTTCAAAGACTGGAAGAGCATTGTTGCTACAGAGACAAAATATGCCTGGAAACACTGGAGAACTGTTTTGACCAAGTGCTTCTGGTGAAAAAGTTCAATTTTTTGCTACAGACATAAAAAAAATGTAAGAGTTTTAATTGGAAAGTCATTCATATGCTTAGCATAATATTTTGTCGTTTAAGTTTAAACAATAAGAGAGCAGACTAAAGTAGTACCATATCTCAGTCACATACTATGTATTATCAAGATAACCTCCACCATCAGGTTGAAAGACGTATACAGAACGTAACGTATGTTTTATCACTTACTTCTCTTGGTTTTTCAAGAAGTTTTTCCTCTGCTCAAACTGTTCTCGTTCTTGCCTGTTATCCAAGAATTTCCTCTGTAGAAGGACACAAAACTGCTGACATTTAGCAATCTGTGTATTCCATTTCGTCTTTTATCAGTTGTTTCAGGTGAATGTAAATCTATATATGAACATAATTTGATGTAAGCATGAGGCAATTATACTTATATGTTAATTTTTATATTCCAAAATATGCAACACATATTCTGAATTTCAATGAATACCCTCTGGCAGAAAGTGTTGGAGAAAAAAAATCCAGAGATATGAGGGCTGTCCGGAAACTAATAGGAAAAAAGCCATAGCTTTCAGACTAATCAATATTTTTAAAATCTGTAAATGGTATGCAACAGAGAATTTAAAGCACTTCCTTAAGAAGATATCAGCATCAGTAATAAACGCATTCTATCATTATTTCAAATTACACATGGCGGCCCTCACTGCAGAATGGTCGAAGATGAAAGGACTGTGTGATCCTTGCATGCAAAAGGAAAAAAAAAAATCTTAACGATATCCACAATGAAATTTTTACCATATAAGAATCCAATGATGCAAAAGTCAGATATATCATTAGTGTATTTTTATTCAAGGCTGGCCGTACCTGCATGGAAGATGAATCTCACTCTGGGCACCCACAATCTTCAAGACACACACAAAACGTTGCTCGCATTGATGAGCTCATGTGAAAAGACAAGCGATTTAAAGTTCGAGACATGGCTTCAGTTCTTGAAATTTCAAAGAACGCTGTTTATGAAATTATCTAGATCTATGTGGGCTTGGGTTATCGGAAGGTTTTGGCTAGATGGGTTCCAAAATAGCCAACAGGATCAGAAGCTACAGCAAATCAATGTTTCACGGAACCCTCTGAATCGATACAAAATGAGGCGGGGGTAGTGATGAGAATTCTTCAGCTGAAATGTGGGCTGGTGGGGACTTCTAAGGAAATCGTGAAGGATTTCTCAAATATGTCACAACTGTGATGAGAAGTGGGTGCATCATGCAACGCCAAAACGAAACAAAATTCCATGACCTGGAAATATTTGTCATCTCCACCCACAAGAAAGTTCAAGGTGCAGCATTCGGCAAAAAAGCTAACGTATTCTGGGATGCCAAAGGGGTTCTTTTGTTACACATGTTGTCTCATGGACAATGCATTAAGGCTGATCGTTCGTGTGAAACACTTGACCAACTGAGAGGAGTTCTGTGCCGCAAGAGACTGGGACTTCTGAGCAAGGCCATCATTCTTCAGTATGGCATGCAACACCCGACAATGCCAAATTGACGAGAGACTGCCTCCATTCTATGGATGGGAGATTTTACCACACCTACCCATAGTCCCGACATGGCTACATCAGATTATCACTTGTTTGGGCCCCTGCAATGCCATCTTGGGGGAAAAAAGTTTGACTGTGATAACAAACTCACTGGAGAAATGCGAGATTGGTTCTCATCACTTCACATTTCTTCAGCGAGGGTATCTATTCTCTGGCTCAGTCCTGGCAAGGAGGCTATATTGAAAAGTAGCCAAATAGTGAGAGTAACTCTTGTGTGAGTTTCGATAGATCTAAATAGAAATGTTTACATTATGTTAATGTTCTTATTACTTGGCAGACAATTTTTGTAGAACCCTTTTAAAAAAAAAATTATTCAGTGCAATTCTATGTTAACTTCTCACTGTTTGCAGACACAGAGATCAAGTCTCCATATCATCAGCAGATCTGGTCATTTCTGTTTTTTAAAGCTACTGAATGAGCCCATAACAGGGAACCATAGTTGATATCGACAGAAATGGCTTGAAGAGACCTTAGAAAGGATCACAGAATTCACTGATTACAAACCAGGCTCTCTTGATGAACTTTGACATCTCTCTTCTCTGCAGCTGATTGTAGCTGTGTTGTTTGTCTGGCTAAGAGTAGCTGTCTAATCTCTTCTTCTTCTCTCTCTTTGGCCTTCAAGTTGGTCTCCTGCAAAATATATAGGCAAAGATTTAGATCATTGTGTTTCCCTGTGACAACATCAGCTTGTCTCTGTCATATCCCATTGATTCTCTTTCTCTCTAGGCAGATCAAATACTTTACATACAGTGTGTTATTCTGATTCATCTATACTCTTAATGAAAGGTTAATGGAATGTGGCTTCAGTATGTGCCCCTCGATAAAAGGATGGGAAGTCTTTAAAAACAGCCTGTCTCAGGTCTGCAAACTGACAGAAAAGGGATGCTAATGAAAACTACTGATGGAGAATACAACTGCATTATTTTGAGAATAATAAAAATGATTATCAAAATAAGTTCTAAAACTGCTTGATGTTCTTTATATAACGACAAAATTTTTTAAAAGGGCAACTCCATGTTTATCTTTTCTATACCCCAAATCAATTCTGAATAAAATAGAAATGCTAGAAGATGACATTGACTGAAAATCAAATCAATTGCTAAGTTTCCACAGTTTTTCATCCTTTTCCTGAATTAAAAAAAATAATGGGACACAAAGTCATATACACCATTTACCTGAATACTTTTTTTGGCTGATTCTTTCTGAATTTTATCACTCAATTTTAATTCCTGAAATTGAAAATAAAAGAAGATACGGAAATTTACACACCAAATTGTAATTCCTGTTATTGAAATTCTTCACTATAAGGGGAATTAAATAACAAGATGTGATGGGTGAGGAACATCTCTAGATACCCTCTCCTATTACAAATATTCAGCAAAGATCACAAAATAGACTGAATATGATAATTCATTCATGAAGCTAATATCAGTTGTCAAAATATGATTTGTATTTCTCAAAATACCACAAAATGGCAAAAGGAAATTTGCCCCATGATCAGGACAATAAGTGTTATTTTATTTGCATTTTACTTTTTCTTCTTAAGAACACTACTTATGGGAACAGTAGTGCTTATCACCAAAAATTAATCAGCGCTCAAAATGTGATTACTTTTAAAACTTTTTGCATGCATTCAAACCTTAACAATAATGCCTTCTTTCACTTACAACAGATTTTCTATAAAAAAAAAAAAAAAGAAAGCAAAATTTGCATCAGAACTTTCCTCAGTATAATGTTGTTTTACAGAATAGTGGTTGAAATTTGGAGTAAATGCTGGATAAGAAAATTACTCTGAATATCTACAATGCAAATTAAGATGTATGAATGTTTTCATCACATATGGTTTAAAATTAGGTTGCAGGTTTGTCAAAGCAGCTATCCACATAGCCACATGTAATTTCAGGTCAAATAAGCATAACCAAACCACATGAAGCATTATACTACACAGAACATGTGGTACCTATTTCAACTGGTAGTGATTCTTCAAAATGCAGGTAGATTGACGCATTCAGTGTTGTCAACATCAGAAAAACTTCAGCATAATTATATTGAGCAGTTTTAGAGCAGACCAGTAGATGTAGGTTGGTTCACCAACAAGCCATTAAAGAAAAAAAGTATATGAACTGGTTCTTTTATAAAATTTGTTTTGTATAGTGCCCTGGAGAAGTTACACTTCATTATCAGTTCTAGAATTATGACCTAGCCTGGGGGTTATAATGTTCTACAGCGCACAATGCTGAGCTTGTTAATCTGGAGGACCAGTGGTAGTACAGTGGAACCTCGCTAGCATGATCATGGGTTAACATGATCTCCCGTTTAACACAATCTTCTCATGAAGTCTGGTTTCAACCCTTCTTTAAACATACTAATTTACTTTCAATAACACATTCGGGTTTGTGCATTCAACCCGCACAATACATTCGGTTCATTTGGAACAGTAACCGTTGTCAGTCGTCCGTGCTAGCTAGGTGCTATGAAAACATTGAAATGCCCACTTTCTCGCTAATCTGTGCATTGCTGCGGCCAGTCGGCCTGCTGATACAAAGCCTAATGTTGGTCCCCCTCCCCCGACCCTCTCACCCACTTTCATATGCACATAAAGTCAGTGTCATAATGTCACATTAACCTTGGCCTCGCTTGAGCCCATCTCCCATTCCCCTGTCTTCAACTTCAACCATGACTGTGGCACACAGCGTCATAGGCCTACACACTAAATACACTACACCACACCACTGACCAGTGGAATCTCCATGCATCATGCACTATTAGCTATCCAATCTCACTGCGCACCATGACTCACCTACCAACCATATTTTAAAAACTTTCCAAACTGCAAATTCTCCTGGGTAAAAAGTTCTTAATAAGCATACTCAATACTTTCACCCTTTTATTAAGTACATGTATAATAAGTGTATGTTTTGTTTATGTCACAATTTTTCCTAAGCCTTTTTTTCATGTTTCCGAAAATCAGCACCGGTTTGGACAAGAAAAATATTTGATCCCTGATAACACACTCATCCTGATATCACAATCTTTCGAGTTTGGTCCCAAGGGTGAGCATGTACTTAGCCTCATGGTGTCTATTTTGATTAGTTACTCCACCTGGGATATGATGCAAGCCTACATTGGACTCCTTTACTGACTAATGTCTTCCTCTAAATCCCACCTCTAACTTCACCCTTTCATCTCATATAATGTTTGACATCAGACAAAGGTAGGTGAAAGGGCTGTGTTCTCATACGTGTCAATTTCGTATGGCAGGTGTCAATTCTCTCATCTCTCAACAGAAGACCATTCCTACTACAGATTTTTTCACAATCTAAAATAGTTGCTTGAACCAAACTGCTTCACAGAGGAGTTTATTTATATCCATATTACAGAATCTCATATAAACTGCGAGCTATCATCCCTCTGATCATATGGATTTGGAACATTTTTACCGGATCACACAGACCAGCATTTGATGGAGCAGTGCATACAAAGACACATATTAGTGGTTTTATGATGACATAATATGAGAGCACAAGAGAACTATCTGATATATAAATTATGCTTCATTTCTACTCTAGATAGCTCCATCATCATCAGTGCAAAACTTGTTGAGTGGGCCTTATGTATGTGTTTTTGGGTGCAAGGGGAGGGGGGGGGGGGGTGAGGGGAGAAGGAGGGGGGAAATGTGGGGGGGAGGGGTATTTTTCGACATGATATAAGAAAACAAAGAGACTGATATTCCCCTCCTTTATCAGCATTCTTCAGACCACTTGAGAGGACTTGAGGGGGCCATTTGGCCTTGGATTTTTTTTCTTCTGTTCTGTCTAAAAAGATTTTCATCTTTGAATATGGAATTTCTCACTGCCTTATTAGGTCAAATTTCTTGGACCTTTTGAAGAAGTGTCTATTGGGCTGTGGCTATGCCTATCAATGATGACAATTAGACAAATTGGGGGCCAACAAACCCTAAGACTGGGTGACATGGTGAGAAATATCACAGTGTAGAGATGAGCCAGAAAGAATAAATCTATCTGGAGCTTTGCTTTATCAGTTGTATAAATACAACTAACGCACATTAGAAGTTAGTTTGTAAATGTGATCTGTCTTTCATATTAAATCTAAATTCCCGGTAGGAGGTTTGGCAAGGATTTTTATTTAGCATTAAGTGAATTATGCGAGACAACTTCTTCCAGAAAAAGAAGGTCAGTGTCACCGCTAGGAAGTACAGAAAATGCTTCTATGACAGGATCACTAAAATAAAATTTATAGCATGGGATACCTGCAAGCGCAGCTGGTTCATCAGGGCCAGTTCAGCATTCAACTGTGAATCTTTTATACCCAACTCTTCAATCTGCCTCTCTTCTTCCTCAGCTCTATCTCTTCTTTCCTGCTCCTCAGCCTAAGCAAAAGCAACAAAAAAATATCTTAAAAAGGAAATAATGTGAAGGAAAAGACTTTGCTGGAAACTATCAAGACATGTCATGAGATATTGTTCTGCCAGTCAAGAATGGTATGGTCACAGTGTTTGTTTCAACCCCATCACACAAAAGGTTAATCTGCTTTTGATTGCATACAATGTCCTATGTAGTGAGTCTTTTATAATTAATCTCGCAAAGAGAATATATGTCTTGCACCCAGGGCAAATGAGCCGGAAGTCGCACCCGGTGATTACGCTCTATGGTCGTTTTTAACTATTTTCCAACTAAGATAGCAAATTATTTTTGTTTTCATAAAACGAACATTTAACCTTTTTTAACGTGAAAAAAGACAAATTTTGGTAGGTTAGTCACATAATAGTCAAAAACGGCCATTGATCTTAATCGCCCAATGCCACTTCCGACCCTGAGCGCAAGACATATGACAAGCAGCATTATAGTCCTGTGGGCATAATGAACACTGTGCATCACAGCAGGATCTTGGCACTTTAGTACATAAGGAAAAATACTGAACAGCATTCATCACTTAGGTCACAAAATGGTTTTAAAAAAAAGAGAATAATATCAGAAAGGCTTGCAAAAATAGCTATGGTGCAAGAGAGTGTGATTTGTCTTTCATATATTCCACAGAAAGAAGAATATCTGTTTTTATTTGAAGGTTTAGAAGATAGTTAAGCCAATCTCTGGACTAGGAGAGTATAATGTCTCATTGTAAGAGAATACTGAAAGCCACAGCCAGTAATGTTTGAAAGCATTCTTCACAAAAGACCCATGACAATATTTTCAGTAAAGGTGGATAATCTCACCTTTCGTAAATCTTTAATTTTGTTTTCCTCTGCTAAGAGTTGTCTCCTTTTATTTTCTGCAATTATTCTAAGAGCTTCCTCTCTTTTCCTCTGATCGTCCCATAGTCTGTGAGCTTGATCACTGGCTTGCAAATCCTTCTTTTCATCTTCTCGGCGTTCTTTCATCAGTCGCAGTATTTTTTCATCCTGAATGTAAGAAAACAACACAGATATATGCACTGGGGGTCTTTTCCTTGTTTTGCTTCCTCTTTGTCTCTTAAAAATTTGTATCAATACACTGCCCACAGTAAAAAATAAACATTTAGGTTTCTGTTTTTCTCATGATACATTAATCTGTTTGGAAAAATATGAATTGCTCTGTCAGAAATATTAAAGATGAATGCCCAAAGCTTTTTATCCAACTACATGATAAGACTATATAACCATACACTCTCAAATGGTTAATATGAAATTTGCTAAGAATGGAAAACATTTCATGTAACCACTACTTCACAATAGCTGAAAGGGCTATTTTCAGTCAGGAAATGCAACTCTTGGATGCAGTCTAATTCATGACATACCAAGTTTAATTAAATAATTACCTCCCAGGAAGAGTTGCAGCTGTTCGATCAAGACTATGTTTTTCAATACTGAAGATTAATAAATTCATCATTAATTCTACAAGTGCGCTGACCGTATATATCCAACAGGTGAAACTCTCTTTATAGTGCGTATCCCGGATTTATACGGTCTGGCCTTTCCTGCTAT
>JBCEWB010440238.1:0-20025 GCA_039654565.1 Peronia peronii | reverse complement strand
TAGATAGATAGATAGATAGATAGATAGATAGATAGATAGATAGATAGATAGATAGATAGATAGATAGATAAGTAAGACAGAGAGATAGATAGGCAGATGGCTAGTTAGCTAAATCGATCGATGGATGACCGGATGGACGGACGGACGGACAGACAGATTGACGGACAGACGGACGGGCGGATGGATGGATAGATGGATGGATGGTTGGATGAATGGATGGATGGATGGATGGGTGGAAATGGATGGATGGGCTAACGACCGGTTGGGTTGGCACACTGACGGACGAACGGCCGGACTGACAGACAGATACACAGACAGACAGATAGTCAGAGAGGCAGATTGACCTGCCAACAGACGGACAATTGGGAACGGACGTTTTAGAGGGACATTACCCTACTTTATTACATTTTCACAGTTGTAGTTGCTGCATAAAAGTCCCCACAACCGGTTCAGCTTTAAGGGCTCTAAACAGTTAGACACCCATATAGACAGACTGGCTGACAAACAGATGGGCAAACATTTCTTTTTCTCTCTTATACATATGAAAAAAATGTACACACAAATCTTACACACCCACGTTTTACTGTTGACCTAACACATTCACATTTTTTCGTTAATAATCTCCATTTACCCAACAGCAAGCAGCCTCATCATAACACATACGTACACATGTACGTGGAAACTAAAAAATAAAACAAATATCGAATGGGTAAAAGAGACTGTCAATTTTATTTATTAGCATTATTAGCATCAGTCTCAGCTTCAATTTCAAAACAAACAACCCATTCCCCGCATGACAACTCAAATAAATGGATAATTACACACATAATATTACAGATTAGAGTACACAATAATATTCTCTCATGCACACAGATGATAACATATTAATACTTTGTTATGAGAATTATCATAAAATAAACAAACAATTGGAGACAATTAAAACCAGACACATCTTTCTACAGCATCAGTGGTAAGGTAATTTATTCACAATGTACAGAGTGTCATATTACATACAAACACCCAGAGGTTACATTAAAGCTCTTGTTAAGCACCACATTATCATGAAAATAGTTCCAACAAAATCTTTTTTCTTCAGTACAAGCAGTTTAAAACTCTTTCTCCGCACAAAGTGATGCTCTGGCACATAGCAGAATACAAAAATAAAGTACAATGATGAGAACTAATTTTTTTCTTCTTTTTCATAATATGGAACTTTCCAACAAAACTTCCTTTCACCATTTAGCAGCATCCTTTTCTTGAATACCTGGTTTCTTTCAAAAGATGATAATGAGGACGATGATGTAGACAAATCGGACTTTGCAAATAGGATGCAGTTTCTCTTCATTCATAAGGAAGAATAAAACAGACTAAACAGTTTAGATCTACATGTAATTGGCCAAATACACAAAGAACACTTCTGGAGCCTCAGGCCCAAACTCACAACTGTGACTGAAGGAGAAACTGGTGCTCAACTCACCAGGGAGCCCCATCATGACTCCACATGGAGAGAGAGAATTAAGATGAAGATGATGATGATGTTGAGACTATTTTCCAGGTCGTCAAATCATTTACAGTACATGTACTTTGTAATCTATGTAAGATATGGTTTTCAACGTTAAAATAAAGGAATAAACCTCTATTCTTTATACATGAACTTATAACAAGGTTCCGGTCTCTTTTTTTTGCACTGTGGCAGATGAATTACTGAATTTGGGCCAGTTTGTAGTGTAAGCAAAAACACTCACTGATCAGGTCTGTGTCAAGACTTCTTAGACATGTTAATTCAATAAAGGAATAATCATACTGGGGGGAAATATGATTATATAATACAGAACACCCTCTGGAATGCTGAAGACTGAGTATTAAACGGATATAAAAGCAGATACTGCTTGCTTAAGTAAGCCAAGATAGTCGCATTAACATGGCTGAAAAGCTCATCAAAGATGCAACACACTGCTTAGGAAGACATAATTGGCATAATGTCAAATATACGTATTCCTATTTGTCATGTCTGATCCCTGAATTCATTCATCCGTTTTCTGAAAAGGTACCGGTAAATGATTGAAAAAATATATACATATATAATATAGAATTACAAATAACAATCTGTCTCTATTGTCTCAAAGAAGTATAGAGCAACACGCAAATATCAGGCAACTGGATGAAATTCACATGTCAAAGAGGGATTTGTTGAGAAAATCAGACTTTAGGCCACGGACTATGGAATCTCTAAGGAGTTAATTTCAACATGGACTATCTCGGCACAGAAGTGTCATCATCTTTTCCACTAAATGAAAGTACATTCATTTCCCTTTCCACTGCATTGATACCATTACATGTAACTCCATGCATGAAAAATCTAACACCAGACTCATTTCACTTGACGGTACGGCAAAATGTAATCCTTTTGTAATAATGACTTGTAAAGATTGTAATTTCATGTACCAACACCTGCATATTGTGAAATATACCATCATACATTTCACATCAACAGCAAACTGCTTGTTTGTGCCCATACACAACAATGCAAATGTTGAAAAGAAAAGAAAGAAGGAAATAAAAAACGCTGCAAAACTAATCTAAGTTTTGTGAACTTGTTGTACATAGAATCTACACAAAGCCTGACTTATGGTAATGATATCGGGCCCCATGTCTACTGCATCCTGGGCCTCTACACCACTGCAGGAGCAATCAGCCTGCTCATAATATGATCACATGACTGCGCAGTGTCACACGAACAAAGTTCATACTAATGACTTTATTTTGCATCACAGCTCCCATTTGATTCACTAAAAAGGACTGCAGGATTGGATATGATCGATCAGTGCAGATCCATTCAATCACATTGGGTGATTCACAACATGAGAGACATATCATTGAGAACAACAATGACATTCATTCGTATCACAGGTGATTTCCCACAGGATGAATTACTTTTGACATTCACATTTCTTCGCTAATATTAATAATCTCCACTTACCCAGCCGGAAGTAACCCCATTAATCTGTTTTCTGCATATGAAGAGTGGAAATGTAAGTAGTTTTTGGTGACATCCCTGTGTTCTGGAGACTTATGAAATTAGAGACTTTTCTTTATCTTTCCGTAGGTCAGGATTTTTCCCAGACATATTTATCCACAGCACACTGAAGATACAAAGGCCAGAAGGCTAGCCTTGTAAATATGGCAGGGTAGGCAACATAAAAATAAAGAAAAAATCAAGTCAATACCATATATGCATTTCCAGTCATCAAATACCATACATAAAAACAATGAACTCCATTCAAATCACAGATGATATCTCACCATATAAGTTAACCCTGACAAACAAGGTTACATGTATTTTCTTTAACAGATTCATACCAACAAGGAATCCATAGGGGTAAGTAACTCTAGTTTATACAATGGAGTACAAACCGAGGGTTTCGAATCCAGGTGATTTAATCCCTGCACTTGCAAAATATTGTCAGGAACACTCTCATGTGAAAGGATTTATTGTAGTTCCACCTGTTACAGATATATTATGAATAGTATAATTTATGACTATGTTAAATTTTCATCATGATCACAAATGGCTTCGTCAAATGTTGGGTGTATCCAGAGAAGGAACCAGTATAAAATCTCTCCTTTCACTAATCTTGACTGTTCTCTTTCATAAAAATAATATATAACTGATCTCTTCTAGTACTACCTACTACTAAGGCTCCTTCGATCTATGCAGAACGTTGATGCAGTATTCTCTACTGGAGCTGTAATGGCAAGTAGTTAGGTTGGCTGTCTTCTCCTGCTCCTGCATTGCTCTACACTGATGTCGGCTTGGATACAATGATATTCATCTCCTATACATGTACTATTAATGAGATCAAACACTGTCCAAGATGAAATCATCTAAAAGCCATAATACGTCATATTGGGCAAGGAATTGTGTGTCGAGAAAAGGAAATTTTTATTTGAAATTTATTTTGCATAATCCTTGACTCATTTGGGTATCTATTGTTCACAGATTGGTTAATCTACGAAAGTAAGCAATTAATACAAATGTTAACTTGTGGACAGCAGAAAAAGCAAAGTTAAAACGTAGGATATTGCACTTGATAACAAGCACTGTTACTGTCAGGAATGGAGGCAGTTCTATCGATGACAAACAAAACCTTTTGCAAAATGTTAAAGTATCTATCTATCCTACAAATTACATACACATGAATAAACAAACATAGGCAACTCATAGAACAAAAATTCTAAACTATCACATCAAATTTTCAAGATTGATCTTTCCTCAAGATGTGGATTTTAAAGTATAAATTTGATAATATATCCCACATACAGAAAGATATTGCAACGAATGCTGCCGAAAACACAAAAATACATGACAGAAATAATAGTCTTTCTTTTACACATTAAAACCGTACATACGTGTATATAACAATTATACACTTTAATGAAACAAATGATTACTTTGAGCGGAGGCTATTCCAATTTGAAACTCTTTAATTTCATATAATTAAGGATACAATGAAAACTGGTGAATTTGTAAAATCTGATAAAACTGGTCTTCACATTGTAAGTACAGAAAACTAAAAACAGCCACAACCACTTGAAAATATTAGTGTCTAATAGTGCGAAATTTCAAACAAATGAGTTGTGCAATTATGGCATGGAAAACAATATTAATCTGCCATTTCCCCAAAACATACATACTGACTACTATAATCTGCCATCATGAAACACATCATTCAAAAAACAAAAAAAAAACAAGAAAGGATTTCAAGAAAAACACAAACAAACTAAACAAACGGAAGTCTGGCAGTAATATTATCTGTACATGCACATAATATGATTACATCTGCAGGCAGCGAAAATATACATTTTCCTACATGTCTTTCATCTGAGCAAATAGAAAAAACTAAACAAAATAAATTCAATGTGTAAGGAAGGGAAAAAAATTGTGCACATGCAAAGTAGTAATCAACAAATATTGGCAATTCTCCATATGAAAATTAAGCATCTAATGTATATGAAGACTAACTGGGAAGAAGCATACAATATGATCACTTTTCACACATGGAACAAAACTAAAAGTTTGTTTTTAAAGACTTCTATGTTTTTGTTTGCTGAAGTCATTGTTTCAAACAATTCCTCTGGATAACAGTGGCTGTTCCTTCTGATCTTTTAAGGTGGCCTTGTTAAGGCTCAAAACTAACAAATCATGGGTTGCAACCTTGAAAATATTAAAAAACTGGACATCTGTTGTTCTTCTCCCTTAGCCTTTATGTATTATCATTTGGACATGACATGTTTAATTGTATCACAAAGGCACTAGAGTATACTGCAACTGGCAATGGATAATAATGAATGTATGAGGGTGACAAGTATAAAAATGTTGGTTGCAATGCCATTTCTAACATATGAGGTGCAAGGCACATATGTTCAGAGACCCAACAGCATTGCCAACTCAACACAGAATGTCACCTGCATTCTACAAATATTCTGCGTCAGCCTTTCATCTCAAATATCGAAATTAGGAAAGGCTCACTTACTACAACACCAGTCGAGTATTTCCAAGTCAACCATATGACTGAAGAGTCATCAACATCTATTTAAAATAGTGTGGGCATGAATATCTGATTGCTGATAATTCAACAAGAACTGCCTACCATAAGCAGAGCATGTGTACATATTGGCATGTAAGTAATAACCTTCAGTCATGCGACTGGTCTCAGAATAGGTCTTCTGCATCAGCAGCCTAGCCAAAAAATCTCTTTTACCTTTTCCTATTACATCTATCACAAACAACACCAAAAATTATTTCATAATATTTACACTGTTGGAACCATCATAAGTTCATCCAATGGCCTTACTATGCTGAAATCTGGACAAATTCTCTTTGTCCTTTTAGATATATGTACAATGACAAAAGTTTGAGCTTAACTGTTTCACAGTGAGAATCATTATGAGTTCATCCTGTTATTTCATTATTTTCTTTCTGTACAAAAATCGCAGACTTTAATTAACTGCTCAAAGCTGAGGATCCATGTTGCCACAGAAATCCTGTACTGTTTATGAATAAGAACTGCTATAGCATGGGAAACATAATATGATAACATTACCTGAGTGTGCTATTTGGCCATACTCTGAACAGCAGGAGAATTAACTCTTGTTACCCGTAAATTAATTCTCTCATTTTGTCAGAATTAATTCTCTTCATAAATTTGTTAAACTGGGGTAAATATCAATACAGCATATAAAAAAAACCACAAATCTTCCACTTTTTCAAGCAACTCCCGCCAGTTTCGCTTCTTTTTCCATCATAGAGATTTTCAGTTTTGAAGTGGTTTCATGTATGGCCAAGCAGCATGGAGTTTTGAGGCTAACAGTATGTCAATTCAGTGACAACCGAGTCATCACTTCAGCAGCCATGGCCTGACCTAACGATGACTGAGTTGTCACTTATAATAAAAGTAATGAAGCCAAAAGAAAAAGAAAAGGATGATCAAAGTACGTGCTCTGACACAAGATAAGGCTAACATATTTACATGTATTTCATAACACACAGGCTCACTGTCACAGAATGATCAATGAATAACAGATGGAAGTCATTGGGAAAGTTTTGACTGTGTGTTATTCAGCACCGCAAGAGAACATGATGTAAGAACGAGCGCTTTGGCATAACAGGTAATAACAGGAATACTTTTTGAGTCTCTGAAATATATCATGAAATATGGCTTTGAATCTCTGGGCAGAATCTCTGGGTTCACTGATTCACTGAAAGCCACACAGTGTTGGCCAAGCTGTTATCTGGCTTGAATGTTTCAAGCTCCAAGAGCTTAGTCAAGACAGTTAGACCTCCATGGCACAGGAAAAGGGATGAGAACGAAAGGGTGGCAGAAGAAATGGATGGGAGCCAGCTTTGCCAGGATCAAAATCCACATCAGACCAGCAAAGATTGAGGGAATTGTCACAACAAGCATCCTCAATCGTCCCCAAGTATTTACAGGATTATTGGAACTGCAAGGTCTGATTCTCTGGTGGCCGCTTGTATTGTTTTTTTTTTAAAAAGCAGTTATCTCTAAAAAGAAATTCCATAAATTAAAAAAAAATAATTCTTCCAAAACAAAAATTCAAAGTCCATATTGTTCCATGAAAACAGTGGTAAAGTGATTGCCAACATTGTTCTGACATTTTACAGAATTGCAGATCAAATATAAAAAAAAATAATTTTTTAAAAATAAATTTTCACTGTATAAGCAGTCTGCTTGTACACCTGAACTTTGCCGTCAGGCCCCAGGCCACTGCCTCAAAAATTCATTTAGAAAATGCCACTAGCGATATGAAATGAAACACTGCATGTGTGCAAAATAAAGGGAAATAATAATGAAAATGTTGCATATGCCGTTAAAGCAGCTCCTGCAATCCCTGAATAATCACAGACTTTGTGAATGTGAAATTATTTGGGTTGCAATCAGCCATGAAAGTTATTGCAGTCAAAACTGTTGCAATATCCCACCATTTCTAGACATTATGCATGTATGTGAACTATGATCCCAGATTACTGTACTTTCCCATGATTTACAAAAATGATTTTGCAAAAACATAATAAACTACTGCACCCCACTATTCTCAGCCAACACTGAAAATGCCATGAGTAAAGATCAGACATGATTGCAGATCAAATTTCAGGACAGATGAAACCATTTTGAGCAGAAATAAAACTTGTAAAGTACCTTTAATGCTCTAGTGATACACCAGAACTAATTCAGAAAAGTCCATGGCCATCAGTGAATTAAAAAAAAAACATGAGAACGCTGAATTCAGTGATTACAAGTTTGCTCCCATTATCTTTACACAAAGAAAACCAACATGTACAAGGAAATCCATCCCAACACAAGGTTATGTTGGCCACCAGCCTCTTGCATGGGCATGCATTACATCCTCCTGCTCACGGCGACTGAACTGAAGAATTGTCATCAAGGCTTTCAACATTTGCTTTTTACCATGAACATCTGTGGAAGTTAAGAATTTCACCAGGACATTTTTCAGATACTCTATGTTGGCTCCTTCTCTGGTCGAGTGCCTGTTGATCTCGTCTATCTGTTCAGTCAAAGCGCTGATCTCATCCCTAAGCTTTTCTTCTTTCTGACTTGCCGACAGTTGAAGATCTCGCAATGCCATCTCTAACTGACGCTTCTGTTTCCGAAGTCCGTTTATTTCTACATCCAACCGACCTTTTTCCTGAGCAAAGTGCAAAAAGGCAGCCTCATTCTGAATGCCCTTTGGCAGGTCGAGAAGCTTGTTGACAGCTTCCAGCTCTTCCCCATATGGTCCCTCTAAGCTGGGAGAATCATCAGAATGGTTGTCCATCTGGTGACTCCAGTGCCGTAAGGTATCCGTATCCAAGTTCTGGCCACTTAATGCTTTTAATCTCTGGATTTCTGAATCCTTCTCGGCCAGCATGGCAATAGTTCGATCTCTCTGTTTCTTGAACTCCACCTCCAGTTCTCCAATCTCCTTCTGGTGTGCAACTTTGGTCTGAGCCAGCTCTTGCTTGAATTTTTCCTCCTGGGCCAGGAGAGCCTTGCTGAGATTGTCTACCTTGGCCTGAAACTCTGCAATCTCCTCCTGGTGATGGAAGTTGGACATGCGTAACTTGTCTCTCAGTTCAGCCACTTGTTCTTTCAACAGTTCTGTCTCTTTGGATGATGATGGGTCCTGAAGAGCCATAATGAAAACAATAAAATTCCAATTAGGCCATCAAAGACATTCAAATATAACAGTCTATTCCTTGCATCCTTAAATGTTTTGAAGCTCTTGCGAAACTTGTTGATTTTGCAATTAAACAATAGCACAGCTTTCCCTTGACGCTGTAACCTGATTATCCTTGTGTAACAAATTTCACATTTCCCATCAGATCAAAATTTTTGTATTAGTTTTAAAATGTTTTGCATTTCCTTTTCCAAACGCAATCCCTTTTCTTTATTATTCCTCTTCTTGAAACTACAGCAGATATCAATATTTAACAAATCTATGGATGTGATCAAATTCTCTTGGCTACTATGTGGTGTAAGAGTTTAACAAAGCCATAGAAGAAAATAACATTTTTCTTTTTTACTAGCAGCTTGGAGGTAATTTAACAGTAACAACTAAGTAGTATTAATCAATTCCTCATTAAGTTGTGCCAACTTAATACACTTATCGTTCACTATGACTTGATATTAAATGACGAGGTTCCAAAATGTATTTGAAAACAGGTCATACCAGTTACATCTCAGATTTTGCCATACAGGAAAGTGAATCCATTGAAATGGACATATGGAGTGGAGCATTGTTGCTTACCTTGTTTTTGTTCTTCAGAACAGACTGGGCCCGCAGTTTGTACCTTTCAAATTCTTCTTTCACCTGCTCTAGTTCCTCTTTGTACTGCTTGCACAGTGGGGATTCTTCATCAGCTTTGTTACGATCTTCTACAAAAATATCTGAAATTATGATGGAAGTGAACATATCAAAGCTTGGCAATGCATCCAAGGCCAAAAATCTGATGCCCATAGTAAGCTATACTAGTAAATGGCAGGTATATGCAATTAAATTTCAGGAGGGCATCATGGTGTTTAATACATTTAAAAACCAACAGTGAAATATATGATGACTAAAATTTGCTTTTGTTATATTCTCAGCTCTCAGAGAATTAGGCAAAATGATAATGAAAGAAAGAACTGTTTTGGGTAAATGAAAAAAATAACCAATATGATAGCCTCATCGAATCTTTGTAAAAAATTTAACTTATATACAGTCAAGCAGAAGAAAAACATATCTGGTGACTCACCCGCAAGATTCACAGACTTCTCCGATTTTTCTGCCGCCACCTTCAGTAGTGAGCGAAAATGCTTGACTTTCTCTAACATCTGTTCCACACTGAGGCTCTCCTCCTCATTCTCTGTCCTCTCAGGTGACAGGTTGGCCGCTCGGGTCAGGGCTGTGTTCTCCATGTCCAGCTGGGTCACCCGTTCTCTCAGTTTGCTAGGATGATGAAAAATGACAAAACTTGGAAATACCATGACGTTGATATTGGAGTGTTTACTTAACAGCGCATCAACAAGATTATGACCAGCCTGAAAATATATAAGCCATCACAAAGTTTCACTACTTTTGCTGAAGAAAGATAGGCAGGCGATTTACAAAGAAAAAAATAGGCTTGAAAACGACACCAAACTGTAATCTTCAATGATTCTCCACTACTTTCATTGAGAAAGGATATTAATTTAACATGAAAATTAAGTGTTCCAGACTTTTGGGAATCAAACACATGTGCAATGGCTTTACTTCAACATTTCTTCATATAATTTGTATCTATTTTATTCTTTAAGTTAAGAGAGATACATGGTGCACTTCTTGGCTCAAATGTTCAATGGCACAGAATGTGAACATGAAATCCTCTTCAACTTTATTATTCACTGATATCTTGACATTAGTTTATGTCTGTCTGTGTAGAAAAATATAATGACACCTCTGCTACTATTCTTTGGTGCCCAATTGTCAGATGATCTGTCGAGCAGTTGTCATGTCTCTTGTAATTTTTGGATGTTTTGCAACAAATATTTAGTGTCCTAGTATCCTAGTATCTGAAAATACCACATTAGCTACTGACGGGAAAAGGTTAAATTGTCACCATTTGACTTTTCTTGGGATATATCTATTAAAGCTTCTCCGGGAATCTAAGAGAGACTGTTACCTGATGGCTTGCTGATCCTGGAACCTCAGTCTCTCATAGTTCCCCACCACCTGAGACAACTCGGACAGCTTAGCCTCCAGACTGGACACTCTCTCCTCATTCTGCTTGGACTGATTCTGCAGGCAATTCTCTGCCTCTGCCGCCTTCTGCTGCTCTCTCTCCACTTGTTTTTGATAATCCGTCTTGTGAAAAGTGAAAAAAAGGCAAAGTGTGGTCCAGTACCAATCTCAAGTGAATATTTATATTCCCTCTATTATAATGCAATTCACATGATTGAAGCCTATGTTATGTGTTTTAGAGTCTCATCAAATATAAAAGAAATTTTCTTTTGAGAATAAAATATTACCTTTTCTTACTGAGAGGAATACAACTGATTGTAGGTTATCACATATGATGTATTCTGCACATCACCCTTTCACTTCAAATTTCTTATTTGCAGCATGATTATAAAATTACAACTAATGCAAACAAGTGTCTATCACACAACAACCTCGGATCATAACATTCCTGCAGACAAAAAAAACCCTACAATTTCTGCATCAGAATTTTGAGCACTTTTAAAATATGCCAAAGAAGAATTGGTCAATTTGCAAAAACTACTATGATATTTGTAAGAAGAATATTTGTTTGCAGTTCTTTTTTAGACAAGAAAATAATATTTCCATATAAAGATCTATTTGGGACATTTTTATTAAAATGAAAAAATACAAACAAAAAAAAAAAAAACAGGTGGGAGAACAATCAACTCTAAAATTTATGTGCATACAGTCATCTTCTGCTGAAAACACATGCAATTACACAACAAAGGGATGGCTATTGAAAAACAAGTGTAAAATAATCATTACGTAATAACATGGTTGAATAGTAAGCATTAGTGAGATATCAATCATCATAATTTCAATGTGGACACTGTTGGGAACAAAGACAAAAAAAAAGCCCTTATAAGTCGAAATCTCACTATTACTCTTCTTTGGAAAAACTGACTGGTTTCAAGAGCAAACTGGCAATGATATGTTTGCCTGATCGACAGATTTCTCAGTTACAAAGTTCTTTGTGGAAATCTGTATTGACATACACTGCGGCTAACTCTGAAAAGATACCAGACAAAAGCAGTCCTAATATCGTTACTGCTGTATAACTATGCAGAAATCAAGCATATGGTAAAATGTAACTGATGCACCATGGCATTCTTGAGCATGAGAGCTATCAGATAATGCCATTGAAACAAAAAAATACTTCAATAGAAAGTGTAGTAATTCAACACAATCCTAATGGCATAATTCATCAAATGACTCATATTGTAAACAGTTTTGTTTTTTTTTCTCAACATCTCAAAAGTTCTGACAATGATTTATGCCATTAACACAGAACTGTGACAATATGATGTTATGGTTGGAGAATGGTATCGTATCCTCAGTCTACCTTCATGTTAACCATTTCTTTCTGAAGCTCTTTGATAAAAGGGGATGGTTGATTGGCCTGATTCTCTGCAGCTTTCAGCCGATCCCTCACTGTCTTTAATTCATTCTGCAGCTGGTGAATCTGCCTTTCATACACTTCGGACACCACTGGCTCTCCCTGAGATTTCTGCTGGCTTTCCTTCAAGGCCCGCTGGGCTTCTTCCAGCTGTGGTAAATTGCAGAAAAATTAGATGCAAAAAATTTTTTGTATATTTACCATTAACAGATATTGAGGGATATGTCAAAACTTTATTGAGACTATAGACAAAAAGAGATATAAAATGGAAAAATTGACAGTTTTTGCTTTGTCTCACTTTCTAACATTCTTGAGAATAAAATAAAATATCCCTTTTTTTTTTTTTTCTTTGATTCAAACCAGTCACTGTTGGTCAAACTAAATAAACTTTACATAATTTAAAATCTACTCTATCAGGTGCCATTTAATATTTCAAATGAACAAAAGGATCTATGGGAGTAGGATGGATGAATATGATTTCCACATTTAAATAATGTATTTCTATTGTATTGTCGCTGCAGTGTGAAAAAAAAAAAAAAGTCAGGCAATATATATTGATTGGCCACATCAAAGGAGATCAACTCTAAAGGCTCTCTGACTCAGGTTAAAACATATTATGTTGGAAATTTGACATTAGGAAAACAATACTGATCAAATAAAAGAAATAAGAGAGAAATACAAATCTATCCTGTGAGGGTTTAATTGAAATGTTACCTGTCCCTCCAAGGTATCTTTACCACTTCTCTCTTTGGCCAGTAGAGTCTGAAGTTCTCTGAGCATTAAAGCATGATCTGTTTGTTCTCTTTCCCTCTCCAACTGATGTGTGCGCAGCCGACTCTTCAACTGTGTATGCGTGCAGTGGGAAAGGGAGGGGAGAAACGCCATGTAAACATAGGATTTACTCAACCTAATCAATTTACATGAACTAAGTCACTGGGAAATAAAATCCCTATCATTCTAAGATTGTTCATTTGACAATTGATGAAAATCCAGAATTATCTGACTACACTGTCTGATGCTCATAAGTGCATAGATGTCAATTTTTGAAATTGTAAGAATTTTAATTCAGAGTATTCCTCCACAAATGATTTTGAGTCGCTCTCATCCTGAAGTCCTTTTGCTGAAGATCTCTGGATAACAAGACATGGGTCTATGGAAGAGATAGGTCAATTTTCATTCAAGTCTTAATCCTCCAGCATACATCCCGATGAGCATCAAACATTTTTACCGACTTAGACTAACGTAAGTCACTTTTATAGTGGTACAGAACTTTGCAATCAACTGATCCTGATTCATTACTATTTGTTGACTGGCTGCAAATACATGATACTAAATACTGATAGTATTAGTTTGGTATGCAGGTGTAACAGTTCATTTCCCCACATCCATTTCATGAAAATATATATGTTATCAAATTATTGATGAGACCAGATGCAAAGGAAATAACCCGATATGAATGCAAACTCAATATATCAAGGCAATTTGCAGACTCTATAATTCTCGAAGCATATCGGCTTGATTGTATTGCTCACTAAGTGGCAGATGAGAATTACTCACATATACCAGAGTACCTTAGAATGTTTAAGAATACTCTTAACTATAAACTACTATAAAGACCTCTGACAGTATGAATCTTTGTAGCTCAAGAAACTGTTGTGAAATTGCAAGCTGGCCTACGGTACAATAAAGACAATACTTACATCTGAAATTTGGAGTTCAAACCCCTCGGCTTGTTTTGATGTCCTGTTTCTTTCATCATTGAGCTTGGACTGAATCTCTTCATTTTCTTGCTGTAAATGTTGAACAGAAATCCGTATTCACTTGTTTTATATTGTACAGGCACAATAATAAATATCTTCTATGTCATCGTGATTCACATTAAGATACTCTGGTACCCTCACATTAAGGTACCCTGGTACCATCTGTTTCCTTGTTTGAATAAAATATTTGTATTTCTAGTTCAATAATGAAACAGTAGTTTTGCACAATTTTCATTTACTAGGTCAACAAAAACATACACAGGGACAAAAATGATTTAAAATTTTCTTTCTTTTCCTTTGATGTTTCTTTTTGAATTCTTAGAATGTCATTGAGTACAATTTCAAATGATACTGCAATAAAAAAGACAACAACAACAAAAAAATGAGTGGTTTTTGTCTTACCCGCAGGTGTTTTCGCTCTGCAATAAAGTTAGCTTCAATTTTGTTTTTCTCCTGTGTGAGAGTTGTCAGTGAAGCACTCAAGGTCTTGATCTGCTCTCTCAAAGCTTTCACTTCATCCCTGGGCTCCTGAAAATCAGAAAGGAAACATGTAATCTCAAAAAACAAAACACACAGTTCCCAACATCTTACCTACAGTGACCAAGCTCCTTGTACTTATCATACATTTTTTTTTTCCCCATTAAGTGATGAATTTTATTCCAAATAAATTATAGATAGCTAATAATTATTATTTAATCACAATTCTATCATTCTTCAATCTATAACAAAACTTATAGTTCATTACAATTTCTTTAATGAAACATGTTTTAAATTAATTTCATTACTAGGGGAGAAGTTATAGATTACATGGCCAAATAAGTGGGTACACAAATCAAATTTCTTGAATAAAGTCACACAGACTCAGTGTTCATGAAAGGATGAAATTTTTGGATGTTCTTCATAAATATCTAAGTCAGAAGTTTCAGATATTTTTGAAACAACAATATTCTAATGATGGGATACAGATGGAGGAAGGCGGTTGTTCTGAAATGGTTTTTGTCCCAAAAATTCAATTTGGGATTTTTGTTTTCTCTTAAAAGTCCTGCCTTTTCTGAATAAAATGATGGTATTAAAAAATGAATATGTCCATTCCAACGGGTCTGACTGATCGTCATTCAATGGATAGCCCTGCCTACTGTCAACCAGGATTTGGCTTCCTCTGGTTGCTATATCCAGAGATAGATCATCGCTATTTGACTGGATACAGGAAAAGGATGCATATAACACTTGATTATAAATGACCTCTTTTAGCAATATCTTGAGCCCCAATGCCAAGGATGGACACTGGGTAACCACTCTAAGACAAAATAGACTCATGATCACTTAGAATATCAGTGTAAGTTTTCACCAGGCTTTCTAAAATAAACTTCCACCTTAGAGAAAGAGAGAAATTCTCTTTCATTTCTGTTGCTTCAGAGCAGATTTGTAGACTATCTTCGCAGTAAAAGTCAAGATACTCTTGGTTTTGACACAGAAAGATATGGAGGTCATATATATATATAAGCCCTTAAGAGCCCGCAAATTGAGAATCCTTATGGTGACAGAGGATTGGAGCAAAATTCCAGAGAAGACAGAAACAGTAAGTCAAAAAAGGAAAAAAAAAAACAAGAAGTCATTGGGATTTTTGTTCTTTCTTAAAAGTCCTGCCTTTTCTGAATAAAATGATAGTATTAAAAAATAAATATGTCCATTCTAACGGGTCTGATCGATGCCTTGTATGTAAAAAAAAAAAAGGCTTTTTGAGGCTAAAAGCCAAATATAAAACTCTTCGTGTCAATTTTTCCCTTTAAAAAAAATTCCATGTTTTTCTTAAAACCAAATTTTTTATCTTTTTTTTTATCTTTTGCTTTTTACTTTTTTATTTCTGGACTGATTCTAGTCAGATCTGCATACATCATTTTCACAACAAAACTAAAATATTTCTGTATGTGTGGCTCATTTTGTTTGTAAAGTCTGGCGAAAAATAGGGTGAAATTTGAAATTTCACTGCATGGCATTTTCAAAGGTTTCTACAAAATTTCGTTTGCACATGAACAGCTGAAAATATGTATAAAGTTTAAAGTATATGCCAAACAACACATTCATCAAGTTTCACTAAGTTTCACCGATATTTGGCACAAGAGATAGATGTAAAAAAAAAGCCATTACAGAGAAGCCAAAATCCAAGATGGGGGTACTGCCATGGCAACCATTCGAGAAAGTCATGATTTTTTTCATTGTTTTCCTCAATGCATACAAAATTTGATAGAAGAGGCTAAAATAATCTATCTCTATACTAATAATGAAATAACATCTCCATGCACCTTCCCCTGCCCCTCAAAAGGAGTAAATAAAGTTACCAAGGCAAATACTTCAGCCAAGAAACAATTCCAAAGTAAAATACGATAAAAAATTAACTAAATGAAAGTAAAAACATACGACACTTAGATCTCTTAGGAAAAGTACAGTGAATTTATATTGCATTCGCTTCATCAGTTCACATTTACCGGCTTGTTAATACCAAGTGGATCTGTCTCTACTCCTTTTTCTCCATCCTTGTTATCTGCTTTCTTTGACTGCCCTTCACCAGCTTCATCTCGGTTATTTGCAGAACCGCTTGATGTGCTCAGTGCACTAAAACTAGCCTCAAGAGCCTCTTTCTCTTTCAATATACCTTTGTAGGCTGCTACAACATCTATTTCATGAAATACAATAAAGATAAATGAATGAATATTTCATATACTAAATGTAACTGATTTAACTGTTTACATTCTGGAAATAATATAACATCATTTAAAAAAAAAAAACTCTGGTATCTGAATAAAACATAGTTTTGAGGACTGAACCTAAGTTCAACCCATTTTAATGTATTTTACACCATTGTAGGCTGCTACAACATCTATTTCATGAAATACAATAAAGATAAATGAATGAATATTTCATATACTTTATACTATATGCAACTGATTTAACTGTTTTCACTCTAGAAATAATATAACATCATTTTAAAAAAAAAAACTCTGATACCTGAATAAAACATAGTTTTGAGGACTGAATCTAAGTTCAACCCATTTTAATGTATTTTACACCATTATATTTCACAGACAAGGAGAGTTCTAGCCCTACTTCTGATAAATGCCATGGTCTATTAGAAGCCATGGTCTATCACATAATGAATGAAGGAGTCACATTCATAGCTATAAAATTTGATTCCTGTGATGTATGAATATTATGATTCATTAAATGTCACGAAAAATTTCTTTCAAGTTTTTAGATGAAACACAACAAACTGAAGAAACAATACCTTCAAATTCAATATATATTGAATATCATCTCAAACAACTTTTCAGTTCAGAAAGTTAAATTTAATGAGTAAGATACTGTAAGGAATATACTTTTCAGCTAGATATTTCACCTCGTAGCTTTGACTTGTATTGTTGTAACTGGTCTTTCTGGGTATTGATGGTTTCAATGAGTTCAGCTCTGGATGCCTTCTCCATTCCTTTAGTCTCTTAGGTCACCACATTTGGAACAATGTGCCATTGACCACTTTTGCTCTGAAAAATATTAGTCAGGGTCAAACTCTTGTAGATATGACCTAGATCTACTCATCATCCTTTGCACAAAAAATATTATGACATGAATCAAAATGAATGTGACAATGGGCCATGTTATCATGTAAGAAAGCGTACAGAAAGAAGAACAAAATTCATGCTACATTTGTGTATAGATCTAGATCTGGGATGTAGATCTAGACAAGTGTATATTCTTAAATATCTGGGGTTTATATAGTAGGTTCTCTGCTCCCACCTGCAGGTGGTGTAAGCCCGCCATCAGTGGGATGTCTACCATGGAGTGTCATCCTCGACATTCCAGGGGTGACATCTCTCCTCCTTCTCCTTGCTCCTGTCTTCTGTCCCGCTTTCATTCCTCACTTCTTCTTGACATGTAAACGTATTTAACTGTGTTTGACACAATAAAAACGTAATCGTGCTGATGTGTCGTGAAACCCCACCACAAACAAACAAACAAATACGGCGAAAAACACACAGACTCAAGCCATGTTTCCCTTTCAGACCCAATTTTGACCATTTTTGAAAATTCATTGCCCATATTAAGTTTGGTATCAAAATTTAGCTTAAGATTCCGAGAATCAGAAAATTTGGTTTTCAGAAGCAGCAGGGGAGAAAACTGGTGTTAATGGAGCCCATCTACATATTTCATTGAAAGTCGTCTGGCAGGGTTAAGATTAACCTACTGGTCTTGTAGGCAAAATGAACCTGTCAATCAGCTTCAGGAATGCAGAATTAAGGTTATCTTTATCATATCAATCATAATGAAGGGAAAATAAGACATTATGTAACAAATAAACAAGGGCAGACAACTCCGTTGAATATATGCACATAACACAAACAAAATCCGTACGAACAGGTAAAAATCCTTCCACTGTGGTAATCTAAGAATGAATGACAAAGAAATGCCTGTCGCGTTTGTAAATATCGCCCGACAACACGGGCGGAAGTACGTTTTTTACAAACCGGAAAGAACGTCGGGCTTTCGATTTAGCACGACAACATCGTACCGAAAAAATTTACTGATTTCAATTTCATTGGGGAGGGACCTATAATCAAAAAAATTCATTGATTCTTAGCTTTTTTTATGAAAATAATATTTCTTTTCTTTGAAAAATCCAGTTTTGTGGTGAATAAGTTCAACTAGAGTCTAGATCTAGATCTGTGTGAACTTCTATGTAGATCTAAATCTAGTGCGCTACCGTTCAAGCTGTCTGAAATGGGAAATGGATGTTGTCGCGATTCGCTTAGATCTATTTTCGCACACAAAAGATAGATCTACATTTTCCCATAAAAACACTATATTTGCCTGTTTCCTTGAATCCTTGCTTACACAGTGAAAACAATAGCTGATAAATAAGAAAACTGAAAAACATAAACTCAAATCATACAGAAAAATTCCTAATGCTAATGTAAACAATGCATTTCTCGCCCTCTGACATCTGAGTGTTTTCTGCCATATCTGGGTTTAGCCTAACATGTTTAATGTTGCTGTAGTATCGTTCTAGATCTAGATATCTAGATCTGGTCACATCCAGTGAATAAATCATGTTACTTGGTTTGTTTCGTCTTTCAACCTCCTTCCTGGTGGTTATCTCGAAAATCATGTTAGATCTAAATTCTAATGTTTTATACACGATCACTGGCACTACCTTCTAAGTGTGGTCCCGGTCTGCCTCTACTATGGAAGTCACAAAAATGGCACATATCGATTACTGTATTCCAATTAAATGATGTAGATCTAGATTAATTACTGTCAAGACGATTATGACTGTGTTGATGTCTGAGAGTTTCAAATGGCGAATAAAATTTTTTGGTTGATTATTTATTGGTGTTGTGGTCTCTACTTTAGGATTAGGATTAGGTTTAGGTTTAGGTTTATGTTAGATTAGGGTTAGGGGAGGGAAAGGGGTAGGGGTACATTCTAATAGATTTAAATTTGCAAGCATAATTAGATCTATACATTAAGTAACAGTAATCGATGCCATTTTCGCGACTTCCATAGTAGAAACAGACCGGGATGCCAACATGGCACTACCGTCTGAGAGCCATCCCAACGTCTCGATACTAGCCTACACAAGCCCACCCGGAAGTAAAAGTGGCAGATATCGATACTGCGATGATTTTACTTGAAACTTAATGCTATTACAATGTATTTCGTATACCAGACAATAATTTCATTTCACTGTGATATCAATACTGTTACCGACAAGTGGAAAATATATCGAGTACGGCCTTCCAATTATCTAAGGGCGTGATTTTTGCGATTGTTCAGTATATAAAAGAAAAAATCCTATCGAAATCCATACTGATCCATAATTAAATGGTTTCTACATATGATAGAAGTTTTTTCCGGGAAAGACATAGATCTACATGTACTTCAATAAATGAGAGAGATGACATAATATTTCCTTCCGTTGTCGTTCTCAACTAGATAAATAAGGAGGTGGGGAGGGGAGGTGGGGAGGGGAGGGGGGGGGGGGTCCTTTTTTTTTCGGAACAATAGTTATAACAATGG
>JBCEWB010440127.1:7923-20026 GCA_039654565.1 Peronia peronii | reverse complement strand
AAGAGGAAAGAGAGCGGGACAGAAGACAGGAGCAAAGAGAGAGAGAAGAGATGTCACCCCTGGAATGTCGAGGATGGTAGGTTTTCACTACCTGCAGGTGGGAGCAAAGAACCTACTTATATACCCTAGGCGCCCGCGGGGGAAGATATGAATGAACAGAGGTCCAGAAAACGATTTTCAGGGAAGAAATATGCGCAAAGGATCGAAAAAAAAAAGTCAGGACTGAGAGGTCAAAGAATGTATGCTAATTCTCTCAGACAGGGACGTCGGACACATAGAAAAAGACAAAGACAGAAAAAGTGATTGATTTTTAAAAAATAATAATAATAAAAATTGACTTTAAATCTCGTCGTTATCTGTACAAAATCCTCGAAAATGACAGGCAAACTATTGAATTTTGTAAAGGTGATTTAGTTGGCAACTTCTTGTGCTTCCCAAAGAAGCGGTAATCCCTCAACTTCCAATCATTTTCATATTGGCAAAAAGTCTTTCTACAAGCCTCTATGGGTGCTGGGTTTTTTTCTTGACTATAATCATCATCCTGTCTGATTTATGATTTTAATTTTTAAGCTCCACAACAGATTAGTGATGTTTATTACGCATGATCCCAAGATGATATTGTTGATCTCAAGGGTTACACAAATGGTATATCCGGTTTCGATCTATACGAAGTTGGGGTCAAATATGAACATGCCATGCCTTTGTCCCGTAGAAGTCGACTGTTAAAACAACCTCTAGAAATGGCAATCGGCAAACATCATGTAAAAAATGTAACTACGCCACCCAGCCTGACATATCTCATAAACTCTTGGGTATTTCGTAAAACAAACAAACAAACAAATAAACAACAACAACAACAAACCTAAAAGATAAGAGCATGTTTTTATGTATATATACAATGCACTACTTAGTGAGCATAAATGATCTGATAATAAAGACATGAAAATTCAATTCACTGTTATTTGATTTAATAATTGCTTCGGGTCTGTGAGAGTTAACAGGCATCTCCTGTCCTCATTGATTTCAGTTGTGGTAGGAGCAACCGGCTTTTTTTAAATTTTCATTGTGTGGGTTGTGACCCGTATTATTCAACAGAAGTTAAGGACCATTTCTTCAACAGTTCACAACAAAGAAAGCTAAATCCACTCATTTCTTGCAGAAGTTTAGTACCAACCAACCGTCTTTATCTTAACTTTTGTGACTTTGTCGTTGAGTTCAAGATGTATGGTTGATACTAAACTTTTGCAAGCATTTTGAAATGAGTGTGTTAACTTTTCTTTATTATGAGTTGTTGAAAAATAGGTCCTTTATTTCCGTTGAATAGTATATGTACACAATATGAACTTCTGCTGTGACACCAATGTTCACTACAGTGAGAGGATAGTTGGGACCGTTTTCAATGCATTTAGATTGAAAAGTTCTACAGTTTGGGCCAACGTTTACAGCAAGATTTCACCAACCAGAACTCCACGCTTATGGCCAAGGGGAGATTCAGAGCAGGAAGTCATGAGATTCACTTTCATAGATTCTTTCCTTCTCAGAACATTTCTACACTGTAAAAACGTTCTGTAAATCTAGAGCCAATTGCTGTAAACTTACGATCAATTTACCGTATATTTTACTGCAAGATTATTTGCAGTAGTTTTATCCCACACAGTTGCAGTTTAGAGACCTTTTTTTTTTTTTGTGGCATTTGAACATCATAGTCTAAAAATCATTTTACAGCAAGAAGTTTTTTTCGCCGTAGGTTTACGGTATAACTTTGATATTTTTTGTGTCATATTTTTACATGATTTTTTTTTTACAGTGCACGTTCCGTTACTTTAAAATGCGCCTTTCAACCCCTGTGGATGTCTATCTCGTTCAATACAATATTCTGTTTGTAACCGGAGATTGGAACTTATACAATCAACGTCTGAGACAAAATGAAGATAACAACGTTATTGTTCATAGTTACAGAAGGAATGGGGGAGACAATGGAGGAGCAGAGGAGATAAAGGCGCGGTCATATGATAAAGGCAAAAAGATGAACAATAACAACAACAAAAAAGGGAAAGAAAGAAAGGAAGGAAGGAAGGAAAAAGAAAGAAAGAAAGAAAGGCCTCCAAAAAGGAGCAGCAAGAAATAAAAACAGGCATTTATCTGAGCTCTGCAACAGACTATTGGCCTTATATACATATGATCCGAAGTTACAACTGTTAAACTCACGAATTAAGCAAATGGTGTGTTCGAAAGACATGCATTTTCTAATCTTTTAGAGAAGTACAAAAGTACATTAACTATAAATACATAGACATTAACATCGCAGTATATTTAAAGTACACACAAATATATCCAATTATATAACACACACATACGGTCACGATATTCAATAAATGGGCAACTCACTAAGTTAGCCGTTCCATTCAGGTTGTTTTCATCTACATTTTGCAGCAGAAACCTCTTCCATCAATTCATTATGTTCTCGGCCTCTCCATGATCCATAGACTTTGACGTCACAGGCAGGTATAGGATCAATTAGGGAATGGAACAATCCATCCCGTAAGCCAGCCATGCAAATAGCTGGATAGCCGCGTCACTTACGACAACGACCGCTACTGAACATTTCGCAATACACAATACATAGAGGGACAAAGTGATAGAGCGACTTTTTTCTTGTTGTTGCTGTTGCTGTTGTTGTTGTTGTTGCTATTGTTGTTGTTGTTGTTGTTGTTATTGTTGTTGTTCTTGTTGTTGTTGTTGTTGTTGTAGCCAATGCTGGGTGATTGATATGCGATATGTTAAGATTCCTGTCCTAACTGTGCCAGCTCCATTGTTGGACTAGAGTTCGTCGATGACTACAATGCCAGATAATATTATGTTGTGACATTCGTTTTTTCTAACCTGTTCTACAAAATAGAGTAGGTCGATAATTGAAACAAGAGATTATCCAATGCAGCGTTGACATTTCACACCAGTTCTGTCCCAACGTTTACTTTTACGGCAATGCACAAGATGGCATGGCGAAAATCTCAATGGTTGATTTAATCAAAAACTGCTGCCAAAGTACGAGTATGTTATTATTGTGCTTGTTAAACACGATGCACATCCCTCATTAATTGACAGTGTTGATAAATGTGCCTTTCTAATAGGGCGTGGATATAGTTACATCCTCTGTACTTAAAGATGCATTTGAGAGTTGCCAGGGGCGAACTAATCAAACACACATTTCTGTTAAAGTTTCATTAGTTCGTAAATAGTGTTATATTTCACGTAAATAGTCTAATCTTTTCAGGTTTCTTTCTCTTTATATTATCTCAGATGATTGTTTTAATTAAATTTTCCACGTGCAAATGGCATACACTAAAAGACAAGTTAACCTATCCGCCAAATATAATTAAAATTTGCTCAAGAGTGACAGATAACACAGAATTAAAGCTGCGTGATTAATTAATATACACTGGCATAATGTATGAAAAGTGTATAGTTCTGGATCGGTTGAAACTGACGTCGGAAAGGGGCTGATCAATGTCTTTTAAATGTTCTTGTTTGTTTGTTTGTATGTTTATTTGTTTGTTTGTTTGTTTGTTTTATCGTTCCTCACATGCTCTTGTGTGAATGTCTTACATAATTATATCTATTATATCTGTGAATGAAATTTATTTGTCCTCAAAAGGGAAGGTTTATCTTATCTTATCTTTTTCTTCTAATTTTATCTTATTTTAAGCGTCGAGGGAGATCTCGTTGTCTTTCTTGACCAAGTGTATGACTTGGTGATAGAGCGGTGGCTTCTTCTCAGTACTTTTTCCGCTTCCTGACCCAAACATCTTTTTCTTGGCCACACCCTGAAGTTCAAACCTGATTCGGTAATGAAGGCTCTCGCTACTGACCTTTGCATGATGTCAACGTTCTAATAGTAGAACACAAGATTTCAGGAAAAATCCAAGACGGAAGTGCGTCAGTCGTTTTGCTACCTCATTAAAATAATCATTAACACCACTCACTACTATTACTATTGGGAGGGAATCTAGGTTCAAAAGGTTATAAGTCTGTCACTCATAGGGAGGAGTTTTAGTCATGAATTTTGTACCCACCAATTAGACGTAACAGGGTCAAGCCAAGAAATGAGGCAAACTTACGGCCTAGGCAAGGCCAAGGTCATGGATCGATGGGATTTCCCGAGATACTGGTGAACTCTATTCTTCATTTTTGCTTGTACACGAGGAAGACACAAAAGGAAGAGCCTAGAGGTAGAGGGGTTTGAGCGATGAAGTTATTGAAAACGGCTGTGTGAGAGAGGTAGATATAATTAAGTATTTAAACGTTTGTCAGTGACTCTTTGTGACGTGTATCTGTAATATTTTATCTGTTTCTCTATTTAAATACCTTGTATGTATTTGTTTGCAATGGAGGGATGTTTATTTGCGATCGTAAAACATAGCCTGGGCATACTTATACAAAAACAATGAAAGAGCTAATGAAGTCGGCAATGACAAATATGAATAGAGAGTGCTAGGAGCTATGTGGGAAGAGGTTGGTAAATTTCCTGATGTGAGATCCTGGATTCCACTTTCGGGAAATAAAACAGTCATCTGCGATGGGCTATAAATGAAATAAATACAATAATACCAATGCCAGGAGGAGTAATAACATGTAAGCTACATTTGCCTCAACGTAATATTCATATTACACTAGATTATGTACTTTTTTTTTTTTTTAGAGATGAATTTTTTTCTTTGGTTTCTCTGATGGCGTTGTTGTTGTGGTAGTTATGTTGTTGCTGCTACTGTTGTCGTCATTATTGTTGTTCTTGTTCTTGGTATGTCAACAATGCCTGTTGTTGTTACAATGTCTGTTGTTATTGTTCTTCCTGTTCTTGTTGTTGTTCCTATTGTTCTTGTTTTTTCTGCAGTTCTTCAAAATCCTGATACTCTGCCATTGACCCATGCATGACTTCCAAGTTGCCCACAAGCGGTTTAGACCAGCTGCTAAGTTGCCTCTGCAGGCAGCCCTCCCCCGGCGTTGTCCAACGACCCGTCCGCAAAGCATACGGGTGCCAAGGGTTCTGTCCTGAGGGACCATCATCAGCAACGGCTGGTGGGTTCTCCACCATATGGCTCAGCCCCATCTCTCACCGTCCCCTGGTAACAACTGAGATGCCGGTGACGTTCGTGCAGCCTGCGTCAGTGCTCTATTGACAACTTACGTACAGATGGAGCGCTCCCTTGACGGGCCCGGTCCCCGAGTTCTCGTGTATCGAAGCGCTAACGGAAGCGGCTACCATGTCTGAAACTCCGGAGTATAAAACGAAAAAGGTAGCACAACTTTCAGTCGATTTCATCGAGTTTCTAAAGTATAAACATCCGGAAAGGAAAAGGACTGTGTGCAGGACTGCAGGCCTTATGGTGACTTCGACAACCCGCCACTGTAGCATGCACAAGACCGCCAACAGTGAAAGGCGGAAATCTGTTGTTGCACTCACTGGGTTTGAGCAGGAGCCAGAAGGGCGGGATCGGTCAGGATCTCATGGGAAGGGGTCCCCGGACTCAGTCAGGCGTTGCTTACCTGATGAGTGCTTGCAGATGCGGTGCCAAGTCTCGAAACAAAGGGTGTGGTAGATCGCCGCCACCAACGACCAAATATCACAGTATAATCCTGTGATTGGGAAGGACGGGATCGGTCACCCTTTGGGCCCGCTCAACTGCTAGAGGCGCAGTAATGTGTACCAGTACAAGTCTAAGAGTCCTGATTGTCCCTGTCCTGAATGGTTTGCGGCCAGTACAGGGCAATCTTCTCCTCTCCCACGGGAATACTCAAAATCCGCACAGAGTCAACACAGTACTAACTTTCATTTCTATAGTACAATGCCAAGAGCTGATCGCTCGCAGTTTGAGAGGGAATATCTCAAGCGGTTTAGACCAAACGAAGTATGTAAGTTGAAAGACCCCGGTAGTTTAGTCTGGCTCGGAGCAGAGTTCGGCAATATCAGTAACATCAGTAATGTTATATCGGCCAACTTCCCTGCATCACTTGCAGTCTCTCGGCTTCTCACATATTAAAACTTAGCCAGACAGATTGCTATGCATTTTATACATTTTCAGCATGATACACATTTGTGTATAAGATGTGGTATAGAGTTGCCTTTCTAGTCATGTCTTCAATAGTCGCTATAGTGCAGTGGTTCCCAACATCTGTGCACTCGCGAATCCTTAGCAAAGGTTGAAACCCACACGACCCCCTACTGTCAACTGCTTGATTTACATTGTACTTTCTCTGATGGAGACGGAAACAATCGTCTAACAAGAAATGTATTCAAGAATCCCGTGATTATTTATTTATTTATTTATTTATTTTTGGCAAGGTAATGACATGGAACCGCTGTGACTCACATTTTGTGCATAGAAAAACAAGCAAATAAACAAATAAAAATATATAAGAGCAGAAGAGATGTAACTGATGAAATTAATTTTATCACAGATCGCTTCTAGCAAGGCTACACGACCCCACTGCCAAGATTTTGAGACCTCCTTGTGGATCGCGACCCACCGGTTGGAACCCCTGCTATAGAGTAATTCTTATCCTGTATTTGTCAGTAATTCATACCACTAAAAGATTTATAAGGAGCAATTGCTTGTACAGACACTTTCCCTGTTCTAGGCATTGTTCTCATTTCATAAGTTGTCTAGTGCTTTAGTCTTCAGATACTTTGAGTGGCACTGATAATGATGGAATGTTCATATAGTCTGTGGTTTGTCATAAACGACTCCAACACGTAGATACTTATACACCTACACATAAACTAATCAACGCACGTATGGACGTTGACAAATCTGGAGTTAGCGTTGGCTAGTGCTTCAATGTTTAAAGGTGGAAACAACTGAATTTAAGTGGAATCATGGCATTTGTAAGCTGGCGTATGTGTGTGTGTGTGTATGTGTGTGTGTACATGTAATATACTGTAAAACCATAATTTAAAATAAAATATCACTCAAATAGCCACAAACGGTTCTTGAAGGGCCTCGGTGTTCATGGAATAGATCGGCTAACACCACAGAAATGAAGGTAGTAGCCAAAGCACTTTAAGAGCAGAAGTTTCACAGCACCAAGCGTCCCTGGCAATAGGAAACATAATGTGATTTCCAGAGACGACTGTATATTGTGATAGCCGTTACAATGATGGTGACAAGAAACGGATATAGTAGCCGTGAAGAAAACCATTGTGATAGTCAATGAGATTAAGTTGAAGGTACAATAGTGATTTTACTAGTTGTGATAAACAATAACTACAATAATACGTCAAATTAAAAAAAAAAAAAGATAGCTACGATGATAAATGAAATATAGCAGTAGTTCAGACAGTTTATTAAATTACAGAATAGCCAGATGATACTGAATCATACCAAATAGTGATTCTGATGGTAAACTAAAAAAAAAAAAAAAAAAAACTGTAGCCAAGACAGTACGAATAAAACAGTGATTATATATGATTATAAATGATTATAAATCCGAAAGACTTATTGTTATAACACTAAATAAAATAAAAAATACATATATGAAAGACAAGCAAATTAAGAAAAAAAAGTACTTGTCTTTATAAATTATGCTGATGCATCACGTAAAACGTTAGGACAGAAAATTCAGCAAAGTATTATGGCAGTAGCTCATTTAAATAGCAAATGTTGTACAAGGAAGTGGACACTGATGATGGTGACTCCCCTGTTTTATTTGATTTACAATTAATCATTGTTTAATGCCTGTGATTGAATGATAATTAAGAAAGTTACTTCATTGAAACTGCCACTATAATTGCATATCAAGGTAATAATTATAGTTGTAAATAAATTAAATAGCGTTTGTGATAATAAATCAAATGAAACATCGCAGAAAGGAAATGAAATAAAATAGGAGATGTGATAAAAGTTTGATCAACTAATATAATAACAGTGGTTTTGATATGAGATCAAATGGAAAAATAGTATTTTTTGAGTAAATTGTATATTGAAGGGTAGCATTGTTTTCCATTGTAATATCAGGATGATGATATATACTCATGATTAGGAAACACGACCATTGTCATCTCACGATCAACAAATCCGCTGAGATAACCACCTATAGGAGGTTGAAAGGAGTAAAGAGAACGTAAAGTGAACTACAGTTTTTAATCGGTGATTACAAAGGATGGAGTTCATAACGTACGAGTTTGTAGTGCAAATTTAGTTGAAGCAGCAAGCCCTCTGGGTCTGAACTTCTGATTGTAATACTATCAAGAGACACCTGATATGCCAAACTTAGACACGGATTTTTTCCCCCTTTCTCTAAGATCCGTACCAGTGGTTGTAAGAGTAACAACAGCAATATTTTTACAATAAAATATATACTCTTTCAGACACAGGACAATCACTGTTAAGTTATAACCCTAGACTCTGCTAACTGATAAGACACCACTGCTTCATTCCCATTTCTTCCATGTATCTCTCTGTAGTCAGGCTACGGTTTCAGTGTGGAGATCATTACAGCGATTACGATCTTTGTCCTGTCCTGTTTTATCGGATTCTGTCGCTACAAATCTAAAGTTCAGGGGATAGTGGCATAATCCAGATAAATAAATACAATTAACTGAACAGACGCCTCTCCCCATTAATGTTTTATTTCGCCGCTTAAAATCTGTTGATGAATGTGTGTTTAACACCATGAATTAAGGTACTGATGGCTCCCAAGAGACTGTTCAGATGAACAATGGGCAGACGTTATTTAACCCAGCCTTTAACTAATCGGTTAGTCAGTTTTCTCGCCAAACAAGTTTTCAACCCTTGAAAAAAAACTTACACTCTGTATGGTCATCGAGGGCATGGCCTACTTCAGTGCTATGGTAGAGCGTGAAATGTAGTGTCCTTAAAATATGATGGTGACAAGGTGAAATGGAGTGTCTATAACATGTGATGGCGGAACATATTGAGTTCGCAAACTTATATTTTTGTGCGTTTTTGTACAGCTGAGATAACCACCAGGACAGGAGGTTGAAAAGCTTAACAAAACCGTAACAGTTTGTGATGGCAACAAGGTGAAATGAAGTGTCTTTAACATATGATGGCAACAAGGTGAAATGGGATGCCTTTAACATATGACGCTAACACGGTGAAATTGTTCTGTTTTTTTTTTTTTTAATCATGATGGTACCACGTTGAAATGGGGTGTCTTTAACAAAGTCATGTCCTCAACAAAAACCATAACAATTCACAATGGATATGGTTTCTTTTGATCCTGTCTTGGAAGATAGAATTTCCCTGGCGGTGTTCTTGTAGGGTATAGATTCTGTGACAGAGCCATAGCGGGAAACGGTATCTTTAAATGCGTCACTATAATACTTCCGTCACATTGACATGTAGAATATGTCTCAACAATGGCACCCACTGACGGTTTTAGCAGTGCCACAGTGAGATAAAGTGGGGTTTATTTATAGTTTCATGATGAACTGGGGAATCGTTATCAGCAACATCGTGATAGGGTATTTCACAGTGCATTTGGAGACATATGGCATCTTTCATCATTTTCAAGAAATGTGTATCTTTAACATAGTTGTATGAGACATGGCGTTTTTATGTCATTATGACATGTGGTGTCTTCATCAGTGGCATATCAAGGTAAAGTATCTTTGACAGTGTAGTGGAAATATATGGACAGATATCTTTATGTAAATGTGTCTTGGTAACATTATTATGTTTTAAAACAGTGCCAGTTAGATGGCAATTCATCAGTACCAAAATGATATAGGTGGCTTTAAAATGAAAACTGACAACAGTACTATCTGATGGTTACGTTTCTTTCTGTTGTTGTAACCTTGTCTAGCTTGTATAGCAACACGTCATTTTCATAGAACATCTCGTCAATTTCATGAGCAGGTACCTGAAATACTGGATACACTCCCTCATGTTCCAACCGCTGTTCTCTCACTTCCACCAACTAAGGTTATTGCCCATAAGAGTGTTAATGGTTTGATATGTTGCAGAATGTCGGTTTTGTTTGTTTGTTTGGGTTTGTTTGTTTTTTACCTTGGCAACGCAAACATATATATCTGTTGCATTTCATCCATCACTGTTAGGTATCATGCAAGCATTTGGTTCAAGATCACAGACTATTGAACTCATTAATGAATTTCAATCTGCCCAAACATGGTAAACAGTTGGCGGGGGGGGGGGGGGGGGATGATGTGTTTTGTCTTCGTCTTCTTTTCTTAATGTGAAAGCGGTAAAGAAAAGGGCCGGGTAGCTGGCAAAAAAATCAGACGTGTTGACAGACCAGACTTGGAGATGGATTGAACTATGTTGAGAAGAAGGAAGTGAAGTTTGCTGAAGTAACTTTGGACACTGGGAAACATTTCAGTTCATTACGAAAGATCTACAAATCACATCTTCAGCTTCGGCTGAATTGTCTTACCCAACTCCTCTGAGGCTGCTCATTGCCACAGCCTTCGACATTTAAAACGCCAGAATTTGGCCAAAGGCATGGCAAGCACGTGCAGATATACTATATGTAAACTCATTCATAACCTTACTGGCATTCTCAGATATTAGTTACATAACGACCTAAATGCCAAAGTCTTAGATGATATGGAGAATCAATGTCCCTAATCCATGGCGTCTGGGGGAGTCATTGGTATTTGCCAGTCTCTTAATCACAATGATCATCTCTATTTCAGTGTTGCTGTTGTCATCTGAGATGCAGCTTGAAAAGTAATCATGTAATAAATAGAGATTTCGTAATCCCCAAACCATAAATCACACTCTATTGTATTTTTAAAGTGCCGCTGGGGGATAATAAAATCAGCATTTGTTATACTCGTATGATTCAAGTATAAACCGTCATCTGAGACTGTGACAGAAGGTTCTGACCCTTTGCCCATGATTATATCATCATACGTGACACTTTAAAACATTTTATTGATCTTTTTCTTCTTCACAGCAGAGTTTCAGGTTAATTTTAATTGTATCTCGTGTGAGAATATGAAATTACGTGACATGTACAAATAGAGTTAATTTGAGATTGCTGATTCCACATCTTGACCATGCCTGGAAGTCAGTCTGAAAACTGCCCAAAACCTCATTAATTGTTTTCTTGAGCCTTTTAATTCTGAGAAAGTAGGATTATCTCGGCTTTAAGTGGCTGAGTTTCTGTGGGTAGAAATTTGAAAATTGGAAATTTTACCCGGACAGCGGCACTCCGCCTACTGTTCATCAATTTTGTACTGCCAAAAATTCTTTAACGTGCGTAACGTAGACACGGGATCTCCGAAATGTATAGGCCTTTAGCCGAAAAGGCTAGACGTCAGACGTCCCTACTCAGAGGAAGCCGGGGAGCTGTTGAGTCACTGAAAAGATGCAGGTTTCGATCTTCGTATCCCTCCATCTCCCAGTAAGAGACTGCGAGTCGAACCCACAACTTCATGAGACGAGTTGTTTTTACCATGGAGCAGACGCGAAACCACATGGCCACGGTGATACCTGCCCAAAATCTCACCACTTTGGCTCACGGGTCACTCTGGGTGAAAGTCACAGCGGTACATTTCAAGCAGCTTCAGATTTCTGTCAAGCAGAGGCGATCGGTTCGCTGACTGAAGGATTTTTGTGCGATTTCCTATTCTTACGCCCGGATTTCTCCTATCGCTTGTATCTGCCTACCTAACACAGAATGTCATCTCGATTGTCGCCACGTGAAAACTTGCTCTTACTGGCTTATCACAAAGTAACACAAATGATAAACAGATATGCTCAAATAGTTCAGACAGGTAGATGAAACGTAATTCTAATACTTTTTGTCCTACTATCAATGCATGGCTCCAGTTTTCTGACATGACCGCTATAATAATCAATTTATCATTAGAAAAGTTAATATTACTTTATTTGAAGCGCTGAATCTGAGTAAGACGACTTTTTTTGAAAAAGATATTTTACACGGTCAATTTCATTTTACTTTTCTCCTTTCCATTTTTTTTTTTTTTTTGGGGGGGGGGGTCTTTTTTTTTTTTTTTTTTTTTTTTTTTTTTTTTTTTTTTTTTTTTTTTTTCTTTTTTCTTTTTTTTTCTTTTCCTTTTTTCTTTTTTTTTTTCTTTTTTTTTTTCCAAGTTTTT